>JAVFBW010093493.1:0-16765 GCA_034783835.1 Mopalia ciliata
CAATGATCCACACAATCTATGAAAGCCTAAAGTGAAATCTCCATTCTAGCTCATCATTACATTTCGAGAATGATTGTACTTTGACAACTATGCAGTATGCAGTTATATCAAACATTTTTTCAATTGAATTTAACAGACCACCAGTTAAACACCACACTTACCTTATAGAGTAATTGATTCATTGATTTATTACTTGCTGTTTAATGGCACACTCAGCGGTTAGCTTCTCAAAATACATTTACAAACAGAATGTGCATCATTTCTCTAAAAAATGCAAACAATACAGAAAGCTAAATAGGATACTTCTATTTGATACTTCACAATTAACTATCCAATTACCCTGTCAGATCGCCAAACTGGCGTTGAAGCTGATCTAGGATCTCTCTGAAGTCTCCGTTCCTAGAGAGCTCAGCACGGGTTCGCCCGAAACCTTTATCACCTGAGACTAGACTCTCAAGATAACAGTAGAGGGATTTCAAACCGTGTTGTTGTAACAGCTCAAATCCATGGTAGAGGCTCATAGCAATGGCAAAGTCACCCTCTATCACGCCATGCTGGCTGCGCTGATAAAAAAAAACAAAACAATAATAATGATAAGAATGGTATTGGTTCAGTTACACACATAAAATAGAAATGTCTACAGATAACTTAAAAGTAAACTTGTTCATAAAATTATTTTTAGTCATTAATGGACAGTAATGGACCAGCCTGGCTACATCTTGATATAACCACTTTTTATAAAATTGTTCTATCTTTACATTCCAGTTCACATAATAACTGTACATGTTTTATCATAATTCCCTGTTTTAGTATTTTTATATTGTTACAAACTTTTATTTTATGTTATCATGTACATAGCTGATTTTTATGCTGTCTGTAATTGGACTTACAAACAAAAAACAAACAAACAAATTCATAAATCAATAAATCAATTAATACAGAAATAAACAAGCGTAGAATCGCTATAGCTGCGACATTAAGCTCTTCTTTACTGGACAGGGGTTATTTATGTATTTATATTTCCATGGAAACCTGAAATTTGTTCGGAATGATCCCATTTTCAATAGGTTAGAAGCAAGAAGTTAAGACTAAGTTTAGCATCATATTAAGCTGCATTCAAATTTGAACTCTCCATCTTGAGCGATTTGGCTTCTATCCTGTTCACACCGTCATGAGGGAAAGTTGGACAGACTGACCAAGTGAGTTATAGAGCTGCTCAGCCTCACCTAATAAATAAGTTAATAATAAAGTTGAAGGTTCACAATAAAAATCAAATGATGACTGACATTTACACGGGCAGAAAAAAATGGTCTCCGGGACTCTAACATGAAGAGCCCACTTTATATGACAGTGTAAATTATGAATAAGAAAATGATCATTTGATATATCTGCATTGATCAGACTTTCCAGTCATACCGGTTAACTTAAGTGTTATGGTGATGGAAACTGGCCTATGTGAATAAATTTGCACAAACGATCGTTCTTATGAATAGGTTATGCTAAATATATTTCTATGTTGTATAAAAAAATTCACCCTATTTCCAACATTTAATTCTACCTGGCAGGTGTTCTGCTAAACAGTTAGTGGTTTGTTTTTTGCTTAAGATAATTCCTGGTCTGGTAAATGTGACCATCTCAGAAATCAAATATGATTTCTATTACCTTGGAACAGACCTCAACACCTAAGAGTAGTTCATTGGCACTCCAGACCTATACTTAACCAGTGAAATGTACACCCTTTGTTGTGCTGAACTGTCTCAAATTGTCTTGTGTTTTGCATATCAACAATTTCTCGTCAGTCATGAAGATCAAATTGATAGATGTAAGGACACAACATGTCGCTTTGCATTTATGTAACTCTAATGTTTGTTCATACGAAAAAATAGGCCTGCATATCTGCCTCCTGTTCCCCTTTAGCTCCGAGAGCAGCCAGGCAACAGTAAGCTCCTTCTACCCACACACCAAGGTGAAAGTAATAATAGGAGTAAAGTAAACAAATATTAAGATGGCATTAGACACTGATACAAACCTGTAGCTCTGGAGGTGGGTTTTGTCTGAATGCTTCTCTTGACTTCAGAATCATGAACTTTGATAGGCTGGTGGTCTGACGGTTATAGAGAACACGCTGTCGTGTCAAACGTTTAACTATCACATCCATGATCTGTGATGCAAAGAAAATATCAAATTTATTATTAAACTCTATATATTGGTCTACTTATTTTCATTAATTTACATTTATAGATAGACATGTTTTATTTAAATTTTGTTGAAATTTCAAGCTGGTTCTCTTATTAGAGCAAAAATGAACTGAGCAAACCAAAACTGAAATAATAAGTGAATATTTTTATTAAAAAATTGACACTGGCTTGACAAAAACTTCCAGCTTAGAGCGATTGTTTGATTGGGGTTTACTGTTGTACTCATGGGCCAGCCCTATGGGGGAAGGAAACCACCCTCGACACCACTGGCAACATACAAATACAGGACGGGATAAGTAAAGGACAACATGATGCAATACAGACACCACAAACAGAATGTCTTCCTGTTCCCTTTTAGCTCTGAGAGCACCAGGGAAACATAAAGCTCCCTCCAACCACACGCCAGCTTAGAGCGAAGCCACACTGCAAGAAGTTTGGGGGTCATTGTGATAACAATACCACTTGATTTGTTTGCTTGGATGGGGTTTAATGCTGTGATTAACATTACCATATTCCATTCAAACTGACGATTTGTTTGTTTGTTTGATTGGGGTTTAAGGTCGTACTCAAGAGTATATGACAACGGATTGTCCAATTCACACTGTTCCTTTTCTAATTACATTGGAAAACCAGGACGAAACCTTGTAAAAACAACCCAGCGATTGCCAGAGCCACATCGTGTGACTCACTCATATACCCAAGGGTCAACAGATGGAGTCAATATTGTGAACGGTACATCGAAGTAGGCTTTAGTAAGCAGCTTTATTTGATAATATCAGCTTAATTTCAAGTCTAGCAAGTACATAATAGAAGCTGGTAGCCGCTGATATGTATAAATAACTCCCACTGTGAAAACAACTTTGTCTGCAGGCTATTGTATATTGCCTGGCTGTGATCTTGGAGGCCCCACCTGACAACCATAAAACTACTAAAAGACTTTATCATGTGGGTCAATACCTAAAATATACACTCTCAATTGAAATATCATGATACCTACTCTGTGAGTTTGTTTGTTTGTTTGATTGGGGTTTAAGGTCTTACTCAAGGGTATATGACAACAGATTGTCCAATTCACACTGTTCCTTTCCTAATTACATTGGAAATCCAGGAAGAAACCTTGTAAAAACCACCCCAGCGATTGCCAGAGCCACATCGTGTCTCACTCACTCATATACCCAAGGGTCAACAGATGGAGTGAATACTGTGAACGGTACATCGAAGTAGGCTTTAGTAAGCAGACTCACTAACAATAAGCCACGGCTGTGGGCTTCAAATTAATGAAAGAAACCAGCCATGAACACCAATAGCAGTAAAGGCAAGACCGGTTATTCAAACAGGAATTGAAATGTGTTTTGCATTGTTTGAAAAAACTAACTGCTTAGAAAAACAGTGACAACCATTATTTAATTATTCTATGACATTACCCTGATGTATTTCTCTTTAATGGCGGAGAGTTCAGGACCTAGGGGGACCACAACCTTGGTAACTTTTCTCTCATGGACATAAGGTTGGATGTCTACGGACTCCTCAGTACGCAACTCAATGTGAGATATGAGTAGGTTAGCCACAACCTGCTGTACAGCCTGAAAATTACAGAAAAACATAACTTCATTATTGTCTTACTTGTCCCACACTAATATCAAAAGGGCTACTTCTTACCTTAATGTTTGTTGTACTAGTCTATGTAGTTTAGTCAATAAAACATACAAAGACTGTAAGTGAATGTATAAGCCTTACCTTGATATCACTGCCTGGAGTAGCACTTAAAGCTAATACTCTGAACTCTCGGGTGTACTTTACTAACTCACGCACAACCTAAATCAGAACAGACACAAATTTAAAGTTATTCTAGAGTTACTTTCTTTTTATAAATCATATCAGTATTTGAAAAGAAGGGGGGAATATGATCAGTTACTTAAAAATAAAGCTGTGATTTTTTGTTTTTTTTTTAATACAGGGTTCTCAGGTTATGACATTAGGAGAACAGAGTGACGTCCCTTATGACAAAGGAGGGCCAATGCACAATTTTTAACATGGTCTGGCAGATTGTCCTACTGTGTCACGAAGTGACGCCACTCCGCTGTAGTAAATTCATAAGTCAAAACCTCCTTACTGAGGTTACACGCCATACTTAAGCTTAAGCTATAAAGTTATTCTGAATTAACATTAAAAATGTTTGGTTATTGTTAGATTTCAATCAGTAATCACTAATCACCAGCCCTCATTTGCACACCTGCATATACCCAACTCCATTATTTTAAGCCAAAAGTCTTTTACAAAATACACTATAAATAATTTTGTTTTATCATATGTATGTCAAAATCAAACAAAAATGTGGATAAGACTTATCAAACATTTTACTCCTTCCTGGATCTCTCAATTTTATGGATAAAACCCTTATATAGTCTGTTAAATTTAGGACAAGAATTTGGACAAGCTTCTAGCCAGCCACACGGTGGATATATGTAAGATTAAAAGTTTACCTGACAGTAAGCATGATTTCCCAGAGCTTTGTGAGCCTCGTCTACGACTAAACATCTCATATCTGTTGAAGGACATGCACCTCGACTTAAATCATTTGTTAAAACTTGAGGGGTGAGGAAAAACACCCGTTTGTAATTCCATGCCTTCAGTCTCTCCGTGGGAGGCATGGTACCTGTGGAAAAACATTAACAATAGAACTATCTGCTATCTAGACTCCAGCTGACTAACCTTCTACATGTATTTTGTAGAAGGCCGGGTGGCTGAGTGGTCTAGATAGCATGCATTTACTGCTGGCGATTCGGTGCCTAACTCTGAGGGTCGTGGGTTCGATTCCCGGAAGGGTTTCAACCTGCAAAATTGTCTGAACTAGAATCTGTTCAAACTAAGAAAGTGTTATCCCAAAATAACATAAATACTGTTAAACTTCACTTTCTAAAAGACACAAAAATTATTCATTAACAATAGAAGTCTGCATCAGTTTTTAGATCTTTTTAAATGAAAACTATGACAGTTTAATGCACATTGCACATTATTTGTGCCTTAAAAAATAATTAGTGACAACTTTAAAAAGTACATTTAGGCAGAGTACTGCATCAATAATTACATTCAGCGAAATATATCTTGAATGGGTACCTTAAACTTGAAAGTATTTGACAAAATGCTTTTGATGATGTAAAAGTACCGATAGATGATTAAAAGATATATTGTAATGCCAATCCCTCAATAAATAAAAAGAGAGATGAATTTTGACTTCAATATATTGAGGTTATTGCAATGAAGTTTGAATACCATAATAATGCTCAAGTGAGACGTGAAAACCCACAAGATGCAAAGTATGGAGTGGGTTATCCTTTCAACTTTTCACTAGAGACTATATGTATTCAAAGTATAAGCTTACTGTTCAATATTGTTTTAAACATATATATATTTCCTATGACAATTTGAATCTTGCAAAGTTTGAAGTAACAGGACATTATAAATGAGGCTAGTATAATAGAATTTCATTTTTCATTACGTGACAAGAATGAAGTTACTGGTTTGTTTGGTGGTGACATGCTTTAAACACAAAATTATTATGGAAACGAAGACATCTGAAGCAAATCAATATTGAAGTATAACTAGAGCCTAAAGGCTTTGATATGGGGCGATTACCTATGTTTCAAACCACTGGCGGATATACAATTGGGATTTGGGAGCTTGTTTAGTTTACTGATCATATAATATTGCTATTTGATATGAATAAAGGCCATGCTTTTCTTTAAAATCAACTGATTATAACAGACCACGTGCACAAATGACGTAATGCTGAGTGAGGCCCTTTGCGTAAATACCGGTAAAATGATTGTTTCGATTAACAGTTGAATTTCTTTGTTCTAAATTCTCTTTTTATGGGGCTCATACACTAACTCCTGATTGAGGACAAATGTATGCTATACACAGGACCCAAGCAGTGTGTGTGTGTTAAATACATTTTAAATAATGGGTGTTTCACTAGACTTTCGGGCACAGAGAGAAAAGTCTTGACTAGAATCTGCGTGATTTGAAGTTTTGGTGTCAGACTCATTTTGAAGATTAGAGTAAAACTACTCTCTCCGTTTACGACGATTTTTAAAACAAATAATACAAACAACTCACTTGAACTAATACCTAACTCGATAAATAACATGGATTTAAGCCAAATTTGACATTTAAGCTAAGTTTCTTTTTGAAAATTCCCAAAGTAACTGGTGTAGATGGTGTGTGACTATTATGCTATTTACCGGTCATTTCAGCCGTGTCCTCTTGTGGAATACCCATGATGTTAAAACATGCCTCTATCTGCTGAGCCACTAGAGGTTTAGTTGGGGCCATAAATACCACCTTCCCCTGGGGGTACCACCGGTAGAAGTTATACATGACCACAGCAGCTATAAATGTCTTGCCTAGACCTGTTGGGAGGGTCACCAAAGTATTCTGGAATAAAGCTTTGCTCACAATGTTCAACTGGTATTCTCTAACTGGGTAATTTGTGGGGTAAATCCAGAGTCGACCAGCAGTCTTATCAAACCCAGGCAAGTCTTCAATCTGAGACAAACTCGGCTGATCACATATATCCACATCAGTGTCTGATCGAACTGATAACTGATTATCTCTGCCCAGGCCTCTGGGGTTAGCCACCTGGGCCCTGATTTGAGGGCAGTTCTGTGGAGGCTTCTGAGATATTTGGGCTGACAGAAGACTCTCCTCCAGGGCCCGTGCCAGCAAGGCATCCTCACCATCATCCTCTCTGTCACTTAACTCTATAACATCCTCACCTCCAGCACTAGCCTCCCCTGAGACACATTCACGAACATTGCCACCTGCTAATTGTCGAGTTTCCTTTTTGCCCCATGTTTGAAACAATGTAGATTGTTTGGTACCACTCATGGTAGTACACAACCATGATCATGGTTTACCCTCTTTATAGTTCTCACTTATCACCACCCATAGGCTATACTGTAAAAATAAGCATATACACAGACATTCAAATTATAACAAAAGATATAACACAAAATATGAAACCAACTTCTTTATGGCTTACTAAATTGACTCTTGTTGATTTATTTGTTTGATTGGGGCTTAACGCCGTACTAAAGGTTACTTCACTCACATGATGGCATGTCAGCCCAATGGGTGAAGGAAACCACCTCAGACACCACTGGCACCACTGGCAACAAACAAAAACATCATGGGACAAATACAGGACACTCACAGAACAATACAAAGATTTCCCCAACATATCGTCTCCTTGTTACTATTGTGATATTTTGTACAATGGACACTCCTGGGATACCCCTGTGATATTTTGGACAATGGAAAGACTGTGATACTATTGTGATCATATTATGGACAATGGACACTCCTGGGATACCCCTGTGATATTTTGGACAAATACTGTGATACTATTTTGATATTTTGGACAATGGGCATTACTATGATACTATTGTGATATTTTGGACAATGTATACTACTGTGATACTATTGTGATATTTTGGACAATGGACACTACTGTGATACTATTGTGATATTTTGGACAATGGATACTACTGTGATACTATTGTGATATTTTGGACAATGGATACTACTGTGATACTATTGTGATATTTTGGACAATGGACACTACAGCAATTCTATTGTGATATTTTGGACAATGGACACTACAGCGATTCCATTGTGATATTTTGGACAATGGATACTACTGTGATACTATTGTGATATTTTGGACAATGGACACTACAGCGATTCCATTGTGATATTTTGGACAATGGACACTACAGCGATTCCATTGTGATATTTTCGAAAAATGGATACTACTGTGATACTATTGTGATATTTTGGACAATAGACACTACTGTGATAGGATTGTGATATTTTGGACAATGGACACTACAGTGATACTATAGTGATATTTTGGACAATGGATACTACTAATGCAATGACCAGGGATCGACACAAGTCCTTTTGAGAGACTGAACATAGGTCCCTCAGATTCAATAAACTCCTTACTGAATTCAATTTCAATTATAATCCTGTCTTCAATTTAGCAGTTTTTAATATAGGGACTGGAACAAATAAATAGCGCTCAAATTCAGAAGTTTGAAGGTGAAAAATTTCACTGAATTGCGTTTTTTGGGAAGTCGATTGTGTTAAAAGTTACCTAGAACCCAATTTTTAAAGGTTTATTCGAGACCACAGAGCTCGATACTAAAGCATATGTATTCCAGCATTGTTGGTACCTTGAAGATGCATTGCTACATGTAGGTGGCCATTTTAACCTCTGACATGCAGGTCGGTAAAGCACCAGGATTTACAACACGCATAAAAGTGATATTTGTCTGCTGTTAAGTAGCACTTTTTGTTTGTTATTCATTTTGAATTGTTCTGGCCCTTTGTCAAAGCCCTTCGTTTCCATTATGACGTTACATAATAATGTGCATCAAGTACCTGAATACAGATCTACAGCTCTCTATTAGTAAAATCAGCTCCATTTTTTTCTTAAATTCAAAACTTTATTTCTTTGTCTAAAAGATTGTAGTTATTATAATTAATTAAGAAAGTATGGTGTTAAAACCTAAACATTTCATGTGAGTATGGTTATCAATAGAGTTGGTAAATGTTTCATTGGTGGGATAAATTTGTGAGATTATACACATATATATCTACTGATTGACTGTGTAACCTGGCATAACCTGAATACTCACTGGATTTGTTTGATAGTTTGGTGAATGATTGAGTTTAACTTAGTACTAGCACGGGTCTGTTTTCGTAAAAAAAAACATGACAAAGCAGGTGTTTTCAAATGGCAAAAAACATTCAGCAGATGGTTTCTAATAAAGGAGTCTATTAGCTTTGTTTGTTTGTTTGATCGAGGTTTAACGTTGTCAGGGGTGTTTATAGACAAAAACTTTTCATCAAACTCAATTTGATATTGCATAAAAATACTTTTAGCACGCCTTTGGCGCACAAAATGTATTAATACTCGATTTTACTAGCGTTCCCTCGTCAATCAAATAAAACCAACAAGTTCGTGGATGTGATACTGCATGAAGTGAGCAGGTCATCCACTGTAAATTCTGAATTTTATAGCTCACCAGTGGCTGAAAGAAGCCAAAACTCAATTTTGTCTAACAAAACTGAATATCAAATTTGATAAAAACTCAATTTGCCCTGATTTTTCATCGGGGTAAGCCCTATTCCCAATGAAAAAGTGCCTATAAAAACCCCTGAACGTCGTGCTCAATGGTATTTCACTTTTATGACGACAGATTGTCACTTCACACTACGCCTTGCCTTTTTACGATGGAAAACCAGGAGTAAACCTCATAAAAAGCACCCCCCGCCATTGCCAGAGCCACAATGTGTGACTTGCCCATATACCTGATGGTCGACAGGCGGACTCGATCTGGTGAATGGTACATCGAAGCAGGATTAGTAAGCAAATACACTACTACTATAAAGCCGTGGGCGGCGTCTATTGGGCAAGTCTCACCTTCTTCCATTGTCTATAGGAAATATTGTCCACTAAATCAGTTCAAATCAGAAGCATTTTGATAACTTTGACATTGGGCCATCTTGACAAACCTACACAATCAACCGATTAAAATGCGTCAGATGACTTGGGAATTCCCCTTTTCATTTACTATCATTGCTGACTGGGGACAGCTGTATTGTCAATAAAGCAAATATACTGCATTGAGGATACCTGGGTGACTGTGTCTACCTAAAACGGTATCTGGACATTCAGTCCACTGGCAATTCAGCCCGCTAGAATCCCTGGACATTCAGTCCGCTCATGTTATACTGACCTAATTAGTACAACAGTCCGCTGTGTATACTGGCTTTGCTACAGCAGATGAGACGCATCGACATGCGGTATTAAAAATAGCTGATATCCAGCTGTGTTCTTTCAAACTGAAATCACCAATGATTATTGATTGATTGATAATCTTTATTTAAAACCTCAATAAAATTCAGTACTGTAGATATATAAAGTACCTCGTTTCGTTTTTGTAAAAATATTTTTTTTTAAATTTAGTATGTGATTGACAGCACGCAATATCCATCTTGGGAAGCGGCCCTTAAACCACAATTTCAACAACAGGGCGTGTAGGCCTATATACATTACAATTTAATGTATAATAAAAACAAGCATAAAAGGCCTGCGTGTACTATAACTAGATTACGGAATATAATGTTTTCTGTTTTGGACAAAGATACTTTTTTTTTTTTCAAGCTGAACCAATAATAAATTAGAGCTTATTTTTTATTATTATGTCTTTTTTACATTTCATACCGCGGTGATTTCCTGATACGTAACTCATAGAGAATTATTTGTGATTTATTCATCTGTCAATAGTTATTTTATTTAACTACATGTATGGTGATGATTTCACACTTGAAAACGATCTCTGGAATGAGATAGAAACGTTGTGACCAATAAAACCAAGAAGTTGTTACCCATAAGGAATTCTCACTTGTAATATGGTGATGATAGTAAAAAGAAAAATGAAGAAAATAAATGTGATTGACGGGCGGCGAAACCCATCACAAATCCATCAAGGACACTTTACGCCAGTCCGTCAACGATATACATCATGCAATGAGATGTATAAAACGAGTGCCCATTATCGACCTACGTAATTTAAAATGACGAAACTGTTTGCATTCATCTAGGCCTACTGCCTTTTATGCACTCTAGAATATAAAGATTTACGTACTGTTTTTACAGTGCCTAATGATTTGTTTTTTAATAAGAACTGGTATCATAATTCAGTTCTCAATATTCCAATAAATTAATGGAGACGTTATTGTTTAGTTGTAATTTCAATGAAACTTTCTCTAAAAAAATGAAGAAATGTAATTTACATTTCGATATCATTAGTACGCTGTGTAGCTCTGCCATTATTAGCCATTATTACACAGCGGGCTGTTGAACTAATTAGGGCAGTAACATAAACGAACTGAATGTCCAGCGTTTCTAGCGGGCTGAATTGCCAGCGGACTGAATGTCTGTAATTCCTTAACACAGGGTGTCCTAAAATCAACCCAGCAATTGCTGAAGCAACGTCATGTGACTAATATATCTGATGGTCGACAGAGGGACTCGAACCTGTTAGCGGTACAACGAAGTAGGAATAGTAGGCTAACATGCTAACCACCAAACCACTGCAGCGAGCCCTTGCATATGAAAGTATCAAAAATCAACCGAGTGGATTTTCTCTGCAATTAATTGCAACAACAACAGCAACAATGGGAATGCTTACGTAGATTTTAAGCTTACACACAGTCCATTTGTCAAGTTAGGATGGAATTATTGCCGAGAAAAACAGCATCTGCGCCTAAGGTTCTATAGTATCAATTCTTAAAAGCAAAATGTGATAATATTCCAATATTCGGCATTGAATTTATCAACTCAAATTACATCAAAAATCGTAGCCAGCGCCAATATGTCATGTGACCAATGTTTATTATAACTCTCCAGGACATAGCTGGTGTGTGACATGGACGTGTAATAACAGCAAAATACCCCTAAAAGGAGAATTCAGCATAGCCTCGTTATAAAATAAGTTGTAAAATGGATGCCTGAAAGTCAGTGGTTGCTATGAATAATCTGTGATCACGGAAGAGACGTTTTTCTGTTGTTTCATGGACCTTTTTAATTATTTGTGATCGGAAGGGAAAATTACTAATCAATGTAAATGAAAGAAGGACCAACACTAACCAAAATGGCAGAAAAAGAAACCAATGTGGACTGTTTGTTTTCTTTAGAAGTTGTTGTTGAAAAACTGTACATGCCCCATGTTGTCTGTAGATTTCCCGCTCTGGCATTTCGGTTACTTGATTTTCCCACGATACTTATACATCATGTAGAACTAGAAATGGCCACAAGGATTCGGAACAAGATTTCTGATGACCCTGAATACAAACCACCTCCACAGTTTGCTCAACTTAAAGATAAACATGGCAATTTTATGGTAAAGAAAGGGAAGTCGTGTCTGTTCAAGATTTCCCTCCAGTCCTTACGTACTCATCTGACAAGTACTCCCCTGTATGTGATGGTCGTTGATACATTCACAGAAACACCCAAACTCCTGGGAAATAGCACTGTGCCATTGGACACACTGATTGAAAATATCTACACAGATGTTTCAAAAGTTGGAAATTCTATCCCATCAGTACATGGTGACAAAGGATTGTTCAAAGTGTACAATTTAATGGGTAAGGAAATCGGTTATGTTATTATCGGTTATAGACTTCTCAGTGTGGGCCCAAGCCTAGTTCCACATTTATCTGAGAAACTACTGGCACAACATGGAGGTCAATCAGAAGAGCTTCCTGAATTGGACACAAAACCCTGTGAAGAAGAGGACATTGAACACAGGCCATCAAGCCAAGCTGCATGGACATCTACTGACAATCCACAACATAGTGATGCTCTTTTACAGACTGATGAGTTTGAGAAAGATGATAAAAGTGTAACTGCAAATATACCTCAAATGAACGAAGTAGAAGAAAAGTGTATGCATTCCATATCAACACAAACATCCAGAAAACAAACTGGAAAGAAATCTAACAAACAATCTGATCATTTATGTTTTCATGAAAAAGCAAATGAAACATACAGTGCTGAACATAGCGAACCAACTAATGTTTGCTGCCCGCCTCCATTGTTCTATTCTGGTAAAAAAGACAAACAAACAGTGTGGTTAAGCAGACGAACTGAATCGCCTAATATTTCAGAAACTAATTTTGAGGATTACAGTGATATTGTAAGTGAAGCTGGTGATGGTGTGTTTTTTTCAGCTCCACAAACAGATACTATTGATATTCAAAACTCTGAAAAGATTTTTGAGCCTTCCCATTATTCAAAAATCCCAGTTGATAAAAAAGTGAAAGTAGAACAAACTTTGCCGTCACAGCATATGACAAATAATCAGATTTTCCCTATTCTCTCAGCTTTGATACAAGAACTTACTACATTACAACTTCCACAATCTCAAATTGGTGTGCCACATTTAAATTTACTTAACCTGGTTAAAAATGAAGCCACTAGTATGCAGCAACAGCCTGCTGAAACACCACAAAAATTAAAAGTTCAAGTTAACAACAGATCACCTGTATGTAACCATTCCTCCCCTGAACATAAATCTGGTCGTTTGAGCCACAGGGACTGTGCTGGAGACCACCAAGGTGTGCCCAAAAATAAAAGCTGGCTTCGATCTACTCCAGAACAAGCTGTTAAAAAGTCAAAGCTAACCTTTGGTATGACAAACACACAACGGCTGAGATTGGCCAAGAGTAATCCTCCAACACAAAGGGCTTTAGGTCCCAACAAGGGCAGGCAACCTTCTAAACAGCAACTACAGCCATATGTAGAAGATTTTGAGGCAGGTAATCTATCTGACATGTCCACAGAAATACGCAGACATACATTAGAGGAGATTGAGGATTCTGATATAGCTGACATGCCCTCATCTGATAAAAATACTGATGCCGATAAGATGAGAGTATCTTTCAATGAAAGTATTGAAAAGGTAGCAATCATGTCTTCACTTGATCGACAGAAAAGACTAAGATCTAAACGGGCTTCACCCAAAATGGCTAGGAAAGAAAAACAGTTCACCCCATCTCGTACATACAATAAAGTTAAAACGACAACCTTAAAGAAAAGTGACTTAAATGTGAACATAACTGCTAGTAACAGCAATGAGGATAATAACCAGATGACTGATACACCAACTGAGGACACACCTAGAAAACCCCATGATGAGGGCCCAGGGGCCCCACAGGAGTGCCTTATACCAGACTTGCCTCAGTATGTCCCTTATGAACCAGATTCCAGTGATAGTGAAGAGCAGGTTAAAGTTCTCAGTCATCGTAGTCAGAAGAGTATTGAAGTTCGTCTACCCAGTACTGAACCACAGTCTGGTGAGGAGAGTACCTCTCCAGGCCGACCTGATTATGTGGCAAGTAAAATGAGTAGGTCTGACAAATCTAAGGCATTATTAGATTCCTTGGAGCAGAACCAATCTGAAAGTGATAGTGATCATGAACTAGGCAAGAGTTATGTCCCTTCTTGGGGTGGTGATAGTGATATAGACCGATATCATCGTTCTTCAGGTGTGTTCAGCTCTACGGGAGATCTGGATACACGACAGTTTCAATCAACAGAGGAAGCGGAATTGTTAGATTTAATCAGTGATGGTGATGTAAGTGAGTCTGAGTCACATTCTGGCCACTCTGAGGATGTGTCAGGTAAAACTAAATCGTCTGATAAAGCTTCCACAGTACTTAGGATTCCTGTTTTAAATCCAGTAGCTTCTGAGGCCTCTCCTATACCCTCCACGCGACGATCTATAGCAAGACCCGATTTAAGTGCAGCCTCTGCAAAAGATCGTACAGATCAGCCGTCTCCAACCAGCTCTGCACGACCTACCCCAAGACCACGGAGCCGAAAGGGGAAAGAACTGGACCGTAAAGAATCCTTACACACTGAATCAGTCAGCACATATGCACCTTCTGATGGTGATAATATGAACACATCCCTTGCAAGTGAGCCAACATACTCTGAAGATTTCCATCAAATGGCTAGTGATGATGACACTGACAACTTGTCACAAGTGTCCGCTGCACCCAGATTTATTCCTTCAACTAAACTGGGATATACTATCTCCTAATGTAGTTCAGTTGAACAATTTACAGTTGATAGAATTTTGTTTTATGATAATAGTCCTTACAACTGAGTAGATTGATAATTAATTATAAGTTATCCCAAGAGAGCCTGTGTGATATGATTAATATCACTCGAGTATGATCATTTTGTACAAATCCTAAGCCTCTGGCAACGCCGCAAGTTTTTTGTTTTTTTTTGTAATTTACAGTCACAAGAGTGATATTAATCTGATTTTACACAGGTTGAACTCACTGCAATAATGGTTTTCTCACACTACACATAATTGTCATATTTGCTTGGTGTGGTATCATTTTAGAGTAAAATCTATACATCTTTCAGTGACTGGTTCAGAAACAGTGTAACATGTATTTTATTTTATTTCTGATTTTATCGCATTATGATTTAACTTCAGTTATGTCATTATTCTGAAGATAATCAGCACTCAGACAACTGGCATCAGCAGAAAGTCAAAAACATTAAATGTAATATAAGCTATTAGGGGTTCAAAGAAGTCCAGCTTAACTACCTTGAATGTGTAGTTAAGCTGGAGATTAAACTCAATTTGGGCCAGCATTTCCACACATCATTTTTAAAAAAACTCAATTCAGACTCCATTTAAGTATGAAAAAAATAAATAGTTAGACATCAAAAAAGAAAAAAATTCAATATGACGCTAAAAGGAAAAAAAACAATATTTGGTTGCCATGAACCCCTATACATATCACATTTTAATGAAACACATCATTGGTGCTTATGAATGCAGCTAAATAAGGCATAAATTAATGGTGCTGTAGTAACTAAGAAAATAATGTGATTTAACTAATGTTTATGTTTAAAATTATAGCTTTTATTGTCCGAGATTTTCAAATGTTGTAATATGAAATATAAACGATTCCTGATTCTATAGACTACCCTTAGTGAATAATGCTGGCTACGGTCTGTTTGTTTGTAGCTCACTGGAGCAAGGGCTTAGTCAGAGTGTCCACCCATCATTTGGAAACCCTGAGTTGAACAATTGCCTCATTGCACACCCTGTGTTAAGACACTTTAACATGCAGGTCTGTGGAGGTATGACAATTGGACTGGAATTTACTTTTTAAAAAAAGTGAAGCAAAATGACTATTTTGGACACCATAGATACTTGTCATTTCTGGCTAAGCCTCTGCACTGATGTGAAAAATACCCTTGAACATAACGTAGATTAATATTATCAATCAATTACCAAGTCGGCCAGAGAATATACAAGCAACTTAAAAGTGTCTAGTTTGCATGTCCTGTGACCAATGTCAGTGGCTAACATATTTGACTACTGATCCTCCTTTGATTTGTCGCTAGCAAGTTTGAGTTCCCTTGTCCACCTCATGTATATAAGGGAGTTGCGGGGTGACTGGCAATTGTGCCACTGAGTTGGTTTTAACAAAGTTTCCTATCTGTTTTGGACAAGGGTAGTATGAAAAATTAACAATCTTTCGTCATAATAGTGAAATAGCCTTGGAATGCCATCAAACCCCAATAAAACAGACAAAAAACTGTATTTTTCACAGTTGATAATAGTGCTGTGAGAGATGTATATATGTATGTCTTTTCCACATAATTCCATTGACTTATAATATGTTGCGACTATTAAAAGCTTTGAGCCTCTGATGATATTTATTCATTTACCAGAAAATATTGGACTTATATTGTTATATCTTTACTAGTGATGTTTTGAGGGGTTTTTTTTGTAAAAGTTTATCACATAACACAAAGATTTTCATTGAGAAAATTGTGCTTATGGTCAACAAATAACAAGCATTTTTTGTTATATTTTTGCTATTGTTCTTAATTACTAATAGATATTTTACTACTCTTTTTTTTTTTTTTTTGAAAAGGGGGGGGGGGGGGGGGGGGG
>JAVFBW010093598.1:0-16748 GCA_034783835.1 Mopalia ciliata
TGTCATATTAATGAAAAAGTTTTTAGCATGTAAAACACCCATCAATCGTGTTATCCTTAAACTCTGGGACACCAGAAAGCCTCCACCCGCCCGCCTGCGAGAGGTGACTGTCTTTCTTTCCTTTCTTTTCGGTGCAAGACCAGCTCATCAAATATGGAGATCGCTATTCGTTTTAACTTAAAAAAAGTTTTCACTCTTTTAAAAAACAAAAATACAACTTTATTTGGATAACAAAAGAAGCCAATGCAGCTATATAGTTTATTGACGAATGGTTTGTCTAAGTATAAAATATAGCTTACCTTTGTATTTAAAATATAGAATGAAAACAATAAACCTGGGACAAACTGACAAAATAAACTGTAAATTATAAAATTAACCCTGTGCCTAAATGAGTTCATTCAGCTATAATTATCTAAGGTACTCCACACTTAACGGTATAATTTTCTCATTTTACTTGCTATAGCGCTAAGGCCAACACCGGCTGCCCTTTTGTTGTAGTTTATTGATTGGTTTTAATCTATAGTTTCAAATCGATTTGGGGTCAGCGGTGAGTTATTTCAAAACTTTACGTAGGATCTAACATACAGTAGTCTTGTTATGAACAGGGCAATGGCGGCTGCCTTTTAGCGGCTATAGTCGGCCTTCCGTTCAACTCTTTACGTGCTACAATCGATCGGCTATAACCGCAGCTTGTCATCTTTGAAAACAGACGTTTTACATTTACGCCTAGAAACACGCTCACAATACTCTATCGTACAGAGTTGATCGATCTCTAATTGTTTATCACAAAAAACATTTTCAGGACAAACAAAATCACCCCAGGGAGTTTTGTGACAGCTCAAGTGTGTGCTTTGGCCTAAGAGCTAATACATAGTGCTAATTTCAGAATCAAAATTAGCTACTTGCTTCAATTGTATATCACTTATAGATATATTTGGGTTAGAATGATAAGTGTGATGAACGTGCTTGAAACAAGTCCAGACTGGTGTACTTCACATTAAAGGGCGGTCCTCAAAAGTACATATTACCCATGATCCATTACAGGGATGCCATAAATCAGTATTATTTTATTATAATAGCAACGGATTCCATTCCAGTAAAGAATTAAGTCTACACTGTTGCTTGTTTCTGTCTTTTTATAAATATTTTGAAGAAGGGTTTGAATGTTTATGACTTAATGAAAAAAATAACAACTACTGTACAAACAAATGTAATATACAACATGCATGATGATTGCCGAATTTAGACCAAAACAAAAGAGAAACACAAAATATCCCATTTACCATTTTGCCTGGCTACGGATAAAATAAAAGTAAAAAGGTAGCGATTTAAACTGCTAGGATGTATTGATACGCAACGTTTAAGTGCACCGAATTCAAGTTAACGTTGTATTTTCACTGAAACGTTGCGTATCGATAAAGCAAGCAGTTGAAAATCAATTAAGTCTTTATTTACTTATTATGTGATCATCCCAGATCCTAAATGCCGCTTATGTCAGGTGTCATATAAACCCGACCCTCGTCACTCTGATTACTGTAGGGTGGGACAGGCTTGGCAGGCAATCACAGACATCTAACGGAAGAAACAAGGAACACCTATCGGAGTGTATAGGATTTGAATAAGGACAAGCATGAAATATGGTGTTTTTGTCTATGGTAGGTTATGTCAACATGGATATACTTTGTTAACTCTTTCTCTGTCAAATGCGATCCCATACAACCATTGTACATTTTATTAATAATGCATGTGCACTATATCGCACATGGCTTTGTTCAAACTCAGGTATCAGATTTCATCCTGACATAGCCCCGATAGGCTTCACAACCCTCGTCATTTTTATACACAATTTTAGTCGAGGCGTGTTAAAACAAGTCACAAATTGATCCACGGAATTGTTTACCACCAATTCAAAGGTGTGTAGAAACCAAATGCTTTAGCTGAGGTTTACAGCGCATTAATTTACAACGTCTTTGTTTTTTGGCTTAAGAATTTCTGCTGTTGATTTTCAGCGTCTCCATTTTATTTTAACAACGTCTTGTGTTATGGGTTTTCAACGTCAGGGTTTTTGGATTTACGACGTCTTGTTGCATGGTTTTTCAACGCGTTGGATTTTGGGTTCACAACGTCGGCCTAATGTGTTGCGAAAATCACAAAGGCTTGGTAAATGTGTTAACAGTTTCTTCTATTGGTATTACAACGCCTTGGTGTATGCGTTTTCAATGTATTTTGTTGTAGTTTCTCAACGTCATTGTTTATATGCTTCATATCTTATTTAAGATTTTATAAATATTACATGTGCACTATATCGCGCGTGACTTTGTTCAAACTCAGGTATCATATTTCATCCTGGCATAGCTCTTTCGTCCTTTTTATGCACAACTTTAGTTGAGGCTATTCAAAGGTGTAATTGGAACAAAATGCTTTAGCTTAAGTTTACATCGGTCAGCGCTTTAATGTACAACGTCTTTGCTTTTGGCTTAAGAATTGCTGCTGTTGATTTTCAGCGTCTTCATTGTATTGGTTAACAACGTCTTGTGTTATGGGTTTCCAACGTCAGGGTTTATGGATTCACGACTTCTTGTTGCATGGTTTTTCCTCGCGTTGGTTTTGGGGTTCACGACGTCGGCCAGTGTGTTACGAGGTCACAACGGCTTGTTAAATCTGTTAACAATGTCTTCTATTGGTTTTACAAGGCATTGGTGTATGCGTTTTCAACGTCTTTGTTTGTAGTTTCCCAGGGTCATTGTTTTTTAATTCAATTGTAATTGATCAATTCATTTATGATTAGTCATGGCTTGTGTTGTTCCGTTACAATTGATTTTCAATTTCGATAAACTCATAAAATGATTGCCGAATTTCCGGTTTTACGGTTAAGTCAATAATCCCTCTGCCTGTGCACTAACGGAAATGAGCTCCCTCAACAAACGTCGTGATTAGTATATCCGATTTTACCTTAATAATTGGAACAAATAGCGTGACAAATAATCACTATTGATCTGAATGAAAATTATCATCCAGTTTGATATAGCGAGCTTTAGTGAAATCTCTGTCATGTATAATGAACTTGAAGCTAGGCAGTAACACCAGGGGTTTAAAAAGCTCCAAGGCAATCCAAGTTTATCCTAGCCATCGACCTTAAGCATAGCAGTTTCTTGGGAAGTCCCGTGATTAAGACGTGTTGTGGGCGGTCTTAAAATAATAGAATTGTCCCTTTTCCGCCCAGAACAATTTTCGTTTTACTAGTAATGTAGGCCTACTAGCCCCAACATATGGATGTCATGTTGGTAAACGACGAGTCAACACCGACCACATAGCAAGCTCTATATGATTCTTACAAATATGGTGTATTTTTGGCTGGAATATATGCCGAGCTGCCTCCTTGAGCTCTATATAGAAATGGTTTGCATGAGGACATAACTCTATTCTTTATATTTGCGCAGTTCTGGTTTATATTTTTAGCCCACAGTCATTCAAAGCTTCCCTACATGGTCTAGTGTTGCCGGTAACATTTTGGTTCTTGTCTGTCTGTCTGTTCGTCTTAAGTTGGGTCATTTGCCTGTAATTTACACATTTTTGTTATCGGCTATTCTTGGAAACCTCCATTCCAATCAAGTCCATATTTTGGATTTAGCTTCGTCAAAAGGTGGAGCTGTGGCGGTCTCATTTTGGTTTTGATATATTTATTCATTCTTATGTTATCCATTTGTCTGTCTTCTGCAGTTCTATGCATATTGCTAATTTACACATTTTTGTTTTAGAATAATCTTGGAAACTTTTATTCCAGTCAAGTTCATATTTTGGATTTAGCATCCTGATAAGGTGTAGCTATGCTGGTCTAATTTTGGTTTTGATCATGTATTCATTCTTTTGTTATCCATTTGTCTGTCTTCTGCAGTTCTATGCATACATGTATTGCTATTTCATGTTATCACTATATCTCAGGGACGGCTGCTTCGATTACTTTCATATTTTTTTAATAACTTGATTTCATGGTCTAGTTTTGCAGGTAACATTCCTGTCTGTCTTTCAGTCTGTCCGTTTGTCTGTCCGTTCGTCCCATAACAATTCTTGTTATCACTATATCTCAGGAACTGCTGCTCCAATCACATTAATATTTTATTAAAAGCTTCCCTGCATGGTCTAGCTTTGCAGGTAACATTTTGGTTCCTGTCTGTCTGTCCTTTCATCTTAAATTAGGTAATTGTAGGCATAAGACGGAAAATCAAATCGTGAATCTGTCCCCTCTTAGACCCTTCTCTTCAAACTATCTTAACAGTGTGGTCGTCAAGATCCATTCATGGATCTCTTGTTTATATTACAATTTGTCACACAATGCCTTTTTGTTTCGATGGTTAGTGTCTGATATATTGTTATAGCTCATAAGAGCCACATTGAGGTTGTCTTTCTATCGTGGGACTGAACGCAGCATGGAGTGTATTAACCATATGGCGTAATGCCATGATGGAGTGAAGTAATCGTATGGCATAAAACTCCAATGAAATCAATAAACAAATTAGTATATTGTGTTATTTTTTTTGGTTTTCAGAGAGAAGATTGGGAAGAAGATGAAGATGAATTAAACCAGTTAGTATACAACCAGAAGAAAACCATTAAAACCCTCATAATAAATATCGAGAATTTGAAAGTGAAGGTGAATGACCTTGAGCAAGAACGAGCTGACCTCACTGCAGAAAATTCAAGATTGAAATACAACGAACATCCAGCAAACCAGAATAGCATCGACATTCCACAAGTCTCACAAGGTTTGAGTGAAGAGATTTTGAATACCAATAAAGAAATTGACATGGCAATGTCTGCTAAGAAGAAGGAAGCTGCGATTGAGCCTGGCAAAAATGCCATTGAATCAAATATGAATGATTTTGACTCATCCGATGACTCTGAGCCTAATTCAACTCTAGAATGGGAAAATCAAACGGAGAAGCTCCGTGAAGAATTAACCGTTGCCAAAGATCAGGCCAACATGTGGCAATTGTTATACCTTCAAGAACGTCAGCGTAAAATTCCTGCCTCAAATACCACGCCAGACGTTATGTCCTGTCTGAGTTTATTTTCTCCAAAGATAAATTTTACTGAAGTTGTGGAACTCCTCAACAAGACCATAACATCCGGAATCCAAAAGCTTCCAAATATCACGAACATAAAGTCTTTCATTAACAAAACCTTGGACACGGAAAAGCTGTATGTTGTCTCAGAAATGCAAGTGATGTTGGAGGAAGTGACAAATTTGTGGCTGAAGTGGAGGAAAAACAGCAACAATCCTGATGAAGAATCAGAAAAGGCAGAAAATGATAAGACAAGGAATAAGAGAAGAAGAGAAGTGGGACCGAAATGGAAACAAAATCTGCATGATTTCTTAAACAAAACTCAAGAATCTGTATCGCGTGTCAGTCAAGAAATTAAAAAACACTGGAAAATGGTAAGGAATTTTTCCAGAGAATTCCTGAAGAAGCCATCAAAAGACACAGAAACCTGGCATTCAAATGTCATAGACAAAGTATCCAAAATGGCGTCCGTTGTGAAAGATATAAAGATCCAAGCTAAGAGTTGGTTTCAAAATTGGAAATCTAAGAAACAGGAAAAAATGTGCAAAGGACAAACAAAGGCTTTCTGTACATCTCTCTTGCAGTCTTTAGACCAAGTAAGACAGTTTGGAAACTATAAATATGATGTTTTTGATAGAGGTACCTCCAGTGGTATGGTGGAGAAATTTGAGAATCTTTTAAAACAAATCCATTATAACGACAATACAAAAACTGTAGCCCAACTGCAGTGTCAGATAACATTTTGGAGATGGAATGTTGACATCAGAACTCAGGAGGTCCCATTAAAGAAATGTGCAAACTTTTTGGTGAAATGGCAGGTAAAAAGAATGAAGAAATTTGGAAACAATCCTCCAAACTTTGGTGAAAATGACTTATCAAAGAAAAGCCAAGACCAAGATGAGGAAACACATAGAAAAATTAATAATGCTAACACATACCAGAATCCTCAAAACAAGGACAATGGTAGAAAGTTTGAAAGCAGTAAACGACGTAAACACAAAGTTAAAAATGTAAATGTAAGAATAAAACTCAAACAAGAACATCCACTCAGGGGACAAAAGAAGAATGATAGAAAAATAGAGCATGGGACCCATAGACATGAATATAAATCGGACTATAGACGGGCTGCTAGAGATAGACACTTGCAAAACGCTGGACATAAACATGGTCACAGTTTTAGTCGCAGGCATGGTCGTGGTTTTGGACACAAAAATGGTCATGGTTTTGAGCACAAGCATAGTCATGATTTTGGAAACCAGCAACTTGGTTTTGGACACAAGCATGGCTTTGGACACAAGCATGGCTTTGGACACAAGCATGGCTTTGGACACAAACATGGTCTCGGTTTTGGACACAAGCATCGTCATGATTTTGGACATGAGCGGAGTCATGATTTTGAACACAAACAACATCGTTTTGGACACAAACATGGTCATAGGAGACATGATCATGGTCACGGCTTTGGTCACAAGCATGATCATGTTATTGGACAAATGCCTGGTGATGTTTTTGAACATCGTGGACATAATAACCTCCGTGTTAAACCGAATAAAGATGATTTCCAAGATGAGTTGAAGTCAAACAGGACGGAAGGCCATAGCAGCAACAATCATCTGCATGAAGGAAGGCTTCACAGGGAAGATTCATGGTACATCCGTAAAATGGAAGAAGAAGAAAAACACAGAGAGGAAGGGGAAAATCTCCCTGAGAAAGATCTTAACGAGAATTGGTTATTCGCTCGTGCAGAAGAACGGGACTTTCAGCGGCGTCGTCCTGATAATTGGTACTTTCGCAGAGCAGACGGAAAAAGACGATCCAAATACTGCATCACTAAAAAGGCTTACGAGAAATTACATCCTGATGGTGCCAATGGCGATAACTCAATTCATGATGATCACTACAATGATGATGATGATTATTGGTTCTATGATTTCCTGGTTTGTTATTAAATTGGATGTCTGTTATGCAGGATACATTTTCCAAACACAAAAAATTTCAATTTTCATTAAATTTTAATATAATGGATCAGTATTTACATAAAAAATTAAATTGACATCTAAAAATCTGTGAAATACCTCTGAAAGGTGGCCTTTTTTTGTAATATTCCAAATGTTATGGTACATATGAAGTGCTATTTATAGTTGTGTGTTTATAAATACATTAATCAGAATAGGTCCAGTTTACAAAGTTTATAGAATGTTGGTAGAAATTCTAATCCGTCTATTTCGATTTTAGTATCACAGTGTATAAAAGTATATATTTAATTTTCGAGCCCAGAGATGTAATTTATCAGTTTTAATTAGTCAACATATAAATCTTTGGAGTGTCTGTGACCTTAGATTATCATTAGCAGTCCAATTGAAAGGTGTCACATTTCGAAATAATGGATCAGTTGTTTACTCCAGCCTTTTAAATGAAATTTTAGAATTTGTACAACTTTTTTAAAACTCTACTAATTTTTTTTAAAAACTTGTAGCTGTTCATATATAAATACTAAAACTTTGTAATTTGTATAATTATTAGAATGTTTAGAAACGTACCATTCTTTTGCTATTTTATTTACTGGGCTATTCTATCATGTAGTTCAAATTTCTTCTGACCCCTAAAAGGCAACTTAACAAAGTCAGCAATCATGGAATATCATGTATGTTACTTCAAGATATTTTTCATTTATTATTTTAAAGCCACACCTGTTTTGTTTTCTATCTTAGGTTTTATTTTAGGTTAAACAGATTGAATGTAAAAAAAAATCTGCCTATTTTCCTTTAGCTTCATTTTAAACTGTCAATCATGGCACCCTTCTGTTGATGTAAAATTTTTGCGTTTTTTTTTTTTAATTTATTTTTGAATTAGTAGAAACTAGATTTTCCCTTTGCCAAATTTGCCAATATCACATTTTTAAATGAACAGACTACAGGATTTATTATTCAAGAAATATACCGATAATCCGATAATGATTGTCTTGGATATCGTCATTTTTTTTGTGTGACAGAGCTGGACTAACACCCATTTGGCCGGTGTAGTGCTATGTATAGGAGTGAAATACCCAGGACACGTAATTTACATGTATTTACCAGCTTAAACCCAGTGTTAGGCACCAAACTCTAATGCATACTGGGGATACAAAATATCTATTTCCTGTGTCCAGTTACCTTGGTATCGGTAATGGTAATCATTAGAATATGTCTGTCAATCATAGGTAATCTCCACTCCTTTCTTTGCCTTGGTGTGGGTGTGTTCTTTAAACTTAATGACATGATGTGTGCCACTCATGAACTTAAAACAAAATCAGGAGACGTCTCTCTTTGCCAAATTTATTCAGAAAATCCCTTTAAAAGTGAACACAAATTTGTGTTTAATTATTCGTGACTGAGAATTTAAATGTTTGGCGCTTTTGTTTTCTTAATGTCTGTGATGTTATGTTTTATTTTTTAATAATTGTTATTGGGTGTTATTAAGCTCGGTTTAAGGATATAAATTTAATTTCTGCAATAAACTCAGCCGTGTGTATATATCTGAAGCAAAAGTCTTAAGTTATTTTATTAATGTTGTTGATATGGGTTATATTATTTCTACAGATCATGATCACCCTATTGACACTGGTCTCAGAACTAAGAGCTAGGTTAATTAAGGGTGGTTTCCTTCAATGATTCTTGCTGGTACAACGCATACGTGTGTGAAATGAGAAAAGTACCATACATAAGTAGTGTAATTCCGAACCCAGAAAACTTCATATCTGTTACACATTTCAATACTTTATTTTGTCATTTTCAGGAGTTATTCATGTCTAAGAATAGACTCCTGATGATTACAAAATAAAGTGTTGAAACGTCGAGCAAACATACAATTTTCCATGTTCAGAATTACACTACTTGTGTATTATACTAGACTTATCAGGGGAACAACAGGTTTTTGAGAAAAGCACTGTTTACAGAAAATTTAGCAAGAACAAAAATGATCAAGACCTGGTTCTATACGCGAATTTGTAACGGATTTGACTAATTATATAAGCTGTACGGTAACATAAAAAAAGTGATCAGCACTTCTTCCTATTGCCCTTGTGCTTCGAGGGCTCAGTGACATTGTGAAGACGAATCATTTTGATGTCTTTCAATAGTCCTGTCTCGACTTTTGTTTGTTGCCAGTGGTTTCCTTCAGAAATTGGACTGGCATGCAGCCATATATTTGACATAGTCTAAGTCTAAAGTTGGACATTAAACCCCAGTTCAACGAGTAATCAAACACATTCAGTTAAGTGTTTACATACATGTCACAGCAAAACAGTTTATTTGTTCAGGGTGATCATTTTAAAGCTGTATCACACTGATTTCAATAACTGCTCTTGGGGTCATTAGATCCAGGTAACATCATTTCTATCTTTTGGTGCAAAGTATAAGATTTCACGTCAGCCTAGGTACCTAAAGAAGACTTTTTTAAAATTTATTTTCCCTGTGACGAGCGCACACAACTGATTGTATATGTTTATCCTGAAGATCTGGGTCCAGTCACTTGACAGACAGTTAGTTGCTAACATCAGTTTAAATCGCTTCCAACCCACTAGAGATAGACCTTTAATATGGTAAGATGGCAGATTAAATTTACAAGTGCTTAAAGCAACTGGCCCCAGTACACCAAGAAGCTTGGCAATAGTTACAGAACTGGAATTTTAAGTCATGCTGAATATAGTTTTGCATGCTATAATAAAATTAATAGCAGAAGCAATGCTTGATGTTGAGTCGGATATGCGCCTGGAAAAGCTTAGAAATTGCGTTTTATAAGTATTTCCTTAGAGGACAGTAAATAGTGTATTGATGATGTTTACACAGTTTTTATTAAGAGATAACATATTCCGTCTAACACCACTTTTACAGATTATCATTGCAAAACCTGGCCCCGGTGAATAGCAATAAAAAATTAATCTGAGTATCTGTATATCTTGAAACTCTTGGAGAAATGATCATTTTAATTAATGACTTGCAATATTTCATGAAATTCAAGTTGTTATTGATTTGTTCTTTGGTTGTACTTTATAGGTACACAAAATGGGGAATGTCTAGTATGATTTAATACACCCTCCCCAAGTCTAAGACTTCAGAATTCACCTAGTCTCAAGAAGTTGGATACAATAATACATTAATACAATGTTGGCCTTGTCTTGACATTGATTTTTCTATGAAGGGTTTTTTGATTGATTTGGGTTTATCTTCGTACTCAAGGGTATTTCACTTATATGACCTGCTTGTCTATTTCACACTGTTCCTTGATTTTAAATGGTGAAATATCAGGAGGAAACCTCGTAATTTGGTTTCCATCAGCCATTGGACTGAAAGCTGTCATTTCAGTGAAATTATAAAGAACTGTTTTTCAACCTAAACTACTTATTTTTATTGCATATTTTCAAAGATAAACATCTGTACTGACAAACACAGGACAACAACAGAACACAATACAGAAACCACAAACAGATCGGCATCCTGTTCCCCTTTAGCTCTGAGAGCACCATGAAGCTACCTCCAACCACCCACTGGAATAGAATGCATGCCAGATGCCTGTTACATCTTGTTTTATTCTGTGTGCATTAATAAATTTAAATAAGTGGTGAAAATTCCGGGATTCAAAATGTTCCATTTGTTAAAGGCAAAAAATCTGTCATCAACACAACTTTTTGAAAAATTTTATATTGTGCCAACTTATCATGCCAAATTTGAAGTTCTATCAGATCTCTTCTAGAAGTGGACAATGAAACAGCGATAGAGTGGCCAGCCAAATCATGCTTCTCAGTTTGTCATTTTCTAAAGGCAGATTCAAGACAGCAAAGAAGAGTTCGCAGACTGGAGAACAAAAAATTGTAAATGATAGTCAAGAATTTGCTTTTCGTATTTAACAGTGAACACAAAAAGACAGACAGATTTCAAGATGTCTGTTTCAGATCTTTTTATACAGCAGAAAGACAAATGTGAAAATTGGCTGCCGAATTACATGGGTGAACTAGCCAATTTGGCTGTCATTAGTGTCATTAATATACAAACTTTCATTACAACGGTCATCTGGATTTTTATTTTTTAGAATGGCACTAGATAAATATTTTTTACAGTATATCTTAATTATAAAATAATTATTGTTTTCATATCTTTAATATAAGTGAATGACTGGTTTAATCTGTTAACAGACATTTATACATTTCATACCAAATATACTCCTTTATATTTCTCAGTCATGGTATTTGCATTCCATTAAACACCAGAAATATAATAGATTTGTTTGTTTGTTTTTTTGATTGGTGTTTAACGTCGTACTCAAGGGTATTTCACTTATATGACGATGGACACAAATACAGAACATCACAAACAAACCTGCTTCCCGTTACCTCTGTGAACACCAGGGCAACAGAAAGCAGCCTCTAATGATCAACTGAGGAAGCCGAGGGATTATTCTGCTGGGCCATGGCCCCCCCGCTCCCTCACGGGGGGAAATATAATAGAAATGCCTGAAGTAATGCCCCATGGCAGGGTCAGTATGTTGGTGTATTGCAGAAGCCAAGCACTGGGGGAACGACGTTTTCTGATTGAGCAAACCGTGTTAGGGTTAATGTTTGTGTTGTGACAATTGATTTCTGTTTATGTACATTTTCCCTCATATAGTGGTTAGTGAAATACTCTTGAGTTGGACGTTAAAGATCTGAAATGAAATATACATGTTGTTATATAAATTGTGATTTCGTTTTAAATTTGTTTGTTGGCTGTATTTTGTGGATTATAAATATTTGCTTACAAGGTTAAGAAAATAGTTGCAATTTTCAGTACATATAATTAAACTGTAACATGTAAACACCTGTACATTTTGTTTTAAGAGTTTATAACATTTGATGACTCTCTGAGATTATGTATTATATCACAAGTTATTATTTGTTTAAATTTATATTTTACTGTCTCACAGAATTTTTTTTTTTAAATTAACAATCAAGTTTCTATTAAGGACTATTAATATTATTTCCATGATTTAAGCCCCTCTTATTCTACCTCATTTGAACATGGCAATAGCCTTCTTCATCCTCTACTTCTCTTAATTTTATTTCAAAACTTAAGCTTTTTTTTTTTTTTTTTTTTTTTGTGTGTGATGTAGCAATAAGGAGAGGTTGTTGAAATTGTTTGTATTATTAGAAAATGAATCAATTTTATTTCTCAAGTTAACCAAAGGCTGTTATAGTCTGAAGTATAAGTATGCAATTGTTGGGGTTTTTTTAAAATTAATTCAGGGCAGGGGCAGTTGAAGAGCACTTCCTGTTGCCCTAACGAGATTTAAGGGGTAACATCAAGCCGAGTTTTGGGATCTCTTTGGGTCGCTTCTTTTGATCATCATTTCATTGTCATCATCATTGTTGTCAACTGGGCCGTGATGTGGAGAGTACAACCCATTCAGCTGTAGATAGAAATTCAAATATTTAGTACTTTTTATTATGGATCAATTTAAAACGGATTGGCACTACTTTTCGGCTCTTTTTTAGTTGTTGCGATTCACAGCAGTTTACACAGAAAATACCCATTGTTTGCAACGTGACTTTACCCAAGTAATTAACCTAATTATAAGGGTTCTTTTTCCTGGCAGCTATAAGCTTCATCTCCATTCCAAGACCCTCAAGTTATTGGGTTTTTTTTTTTTTAATTCATACTTGTAAACTATAGAACTATAGTTCTAAAAACCGTCTCTCTCTGACTTTTACCTTATTAGGGCTAAAAAGGTTTAGCCTTAAAGGAACGTTAATAGAGTATGGACAGGGCCCAAATACCCTGGATTCTATACACGTGACTGAACACAACTTTTTCTCATTAGCTTGATTCACGCACACGCACATATGGTTTCAAGGGATGTTTACTCTAGTTGATTAAGCTCCCATGGTGTATGCTTGATAAGGTGTTAAACAACATATCTTTTTTGTTTGTTTGATTGGGGTTTAACGTTGTACTCAAGGGTATTTCACTTATTTATTCTTATTTTTTATTTGATTTATTTTACACCTGATGAAGATAAAGGCATATGTATCGAAACGTTGTGTTCTATCACAAAACAAGAAATGGTTATCCAGAAATTGTATAATTATGTTTTAAAGAGTACTAAAGTTTATCTATATTTAATCTGCGTTTATTTTTAGGATTATTATTTTTTTTTGCTGTAAAATTTACCTACTTGGTATTATTTTATGGTGCACCATTTTTTAAAAAATTTACACCATTATTTTATGGATCTTCTACTTTCAGCTCCTATGATTTAACTATTTCATATATTAATTATGTGATCATAATAATTAACCATCAGTCCAGTACTGTCCAGTGGACTTTATAAATGAATATATGAAACAAAAATAAAAAACGCAAGATATATGTGGGGTATCCTAAAACAGGTGCCATCAGTCTGTCCATTCATTGATCCATCCATCTGTCTCCCCTCTACCTCAGGACTGTCATATTCCGAATTGTATCTCCAAAAGTACTCAATGTAGCGATTTTTATTTTATTTAATTGTGACAGCTGACACATAGGACTGTGCACTATCATGATGCTATTTGTGGTAACTTTCTGAGAAGTTTGTCTGTCCCTCCATCTGTCTGTCATTTGCCTCCACTCTACCTCCTGTCATTTTCAGAGCTCTATCTAACAAAGTACTCAATTATGATGTATTATATATATCATAGTACCAAGAGTGATGGATACTTTGATAAGCAGATACTTGGATGCTTGATTTACAAACAAGCATAATTAATTTATAAATATTGACTTTTATGTTTTAATATTATTATACAAATTTTTTGGAACCAGTCCTTGAATAACTTTCAGGTCCAATCTTTATATCTTATGTTAAGATAGCTGAACCATAAATATTATGACAGTACAAAATCATATTGTGTATTACTTTATGATCAACAACATGTTTCGGCATTTTTGTGCCTCATCAGTGCAGAGTAGAATAAGCTTCTAGCTTGACATCTGCAGACATGTTGACAATGACAAAAGACAACAGGTACATTGGTTGACAACATAACACTGAACAGGTACATTATTTTCGTTATTATGGGATAACACTTTCTTATTTTGAACAGATTCTAGTTCAGAAAATTTTGCAGCTTGAAACCCATCCGGGCATCGAACCCACGACCCTCAAGAGTTAGGCACTGAATCGCAGCAGTAAATGCGGGCCTCCTAGACCACTCAGCCGAGAAGGCCAGGTGGCTGCGTGGTCTAGGAGGCCGGCATTTACTGCTGACGATTCGGTGCCTGACTCTGAGGGTCGTGGGCTCGATGCCAGGACGGGTTTCAACCTGCAAAATTTTCTTATATTAAATATAAGGTCACAATAATCTTGAACTAATTTGTTAGACAATGGAGATTCAGCATTTATTAAGTCGTATGGTGAATCTATCCAGGCTTTTTCAGCTGTAACATCTCTCCCAACATCCTTTAATTTATGACACATTATTGCATCTTCTATCTCTTCTAGACTGTATTTATGACCTGAACTGAATTCAACAAACTGCTGTTGACCTTTAATTTTCTTTAACCTGATAAGTTGGTCTTTAATCTGTTGAAGTTGAAATAGAGGTGGTAAACTGCTAAGCTTGGATATATTCACAAAGAAAGAGTTATCCAGACACTTACCTTCATCTACTTGTCTTACCTGCTTAACCCTTTCAGCCCTGAAGGGGAGATAACTTGCTCCTATACCTGAGCTCCACAGCCAAAACACTTAAAAAATGAATATATTGCATATAAAACGAGATTTATTGAAAACAACTTGACAGAAACCAATCAAATTTAGCAGAGTTACTCGAAATTGTCACACCTTCACTCTAATACCAATATTGTACTTTGGTGTGCCAGTCTTCCCAGCATTTGGAACCTCTTTTCACGCACAAATATTTTTTACACAAAGAACACCAGATTGTTGTCTTCACAAGTTTGTGTGGAATGTCTTTGTAAGAAGACCCTGGGTTGTTCCTTCTGTATCTAAGATGTTTTCCGCTGCAGACAACACATACATGGTTGCCTGACGTATCCTGAGGAATATTAGGGTAATGAGGGCCTGCTAGGAGACGCTGATCACAAGGCTCCTTTCTGGTACGAACTTGTGCTGAAGAGCGATATTCACCAATTAGTGATAAACAAATTTCCTGAATAAATGAGATGAAATATTTATTGTTTGTTTGGCTGTGTGCATTTGACAGGATATATGCATTGTATGTAGCCCACATAAATTTTTTTATAAAGAGACGACGTGGCCATCTATAGTGTTTTCTAGTTTTGTGCAAGCGCGTCATTTGGTCATTTTTGTCACATCCTCCCATAAATGAATTATAATCACGGATAAGCTGTGGCATTTGTATTTCAGTCAGAGATCCATCCTTTTTTCGCCTGTTTGCTGTAGTTACATCATCAGGACAGTGATAGTTAGAAAGAAAATGTATTGGCTTCCTGTCCTGCCACACCATGCATGTCATGCTGTTTCGAAACAGAAAGTGGAAATCCCCATGGTTTGGCAGTTTTTTTACTTTGAGACTCTTTGGATAGTGTTTCCTATTTGTTTGGACTGTACCCACTACTCCAGTATCCAAGACATTTAGTAAATGGTCTGCGAGAATGATACAGTTATAATATCTGTCCATTACGAGCACATGCGATTTACCGTCAAGATTACATGATTTAATTAGGCGAACAACAGTATTCCCAATCACACCTAGCTTTGCCTGGACAATGTCAGATTTTCCAGTATATATTTCAGCATTGAGTACGTATCCTGTTTCACCATCACATAACAAAAATGATTTTATACCCCATTTAGTTGGCTTATCCTTGATGTACTGTTTGATAGCTAGCCTGTTTTTGGTGGGAATCACACCCTCATCAAGACTCAGATGCTTACTAGGTTTATAATACAGTCTAAATTTCTGCAACAAATCGTTCAACATTGGCCGCACTTTGTATATTTTGTCAGTCTTATCAATGTTTTGATCTTGTTCATTCACTACATGTAGAAAGGTCCATATTGCAAGAAAGCGATCAGGTGTCATTACCTGACGAAAACCAGGTGTGACATTACGAAGTTCCCTTCACTTCTCCAGTACCCTGTCAGCAAGTCAACGATGGTCCGATGTCGGCCCAGTATCGGCATGAATATTGGCCCGATGTCGGCTGCCGTCGGTGGTCCGCAAAAGTTTTGCTCATAGGCTCGACATCGGCCCAATCGCGGCAGCCCATATAACCCAATATAGGGCCGTTAATGGTCCGGCATATTTTTTCGACTACCAATAGGCAAAAAACAATAGGGCCGACATTGGACCTTCTGTAATTCATTGGCTCAACATCGGCCCAATCGCGGCAGCCGATATAATCCAATATATGGCCATTAACAATCGGGCATATTTTTTCAACTACCAATAGGCAAAACAGAAAAGGGCCTATATTGGACCAGTTGTAATTCATTGGTTCGATATCTGCCCATTGACAGCTCCCACCATAATAACAGTTAAACATGGTAGTTAACTGGTTTGTTTGATTTAGGGTTTAAAACGTACTGAAGGTCATTCCACTCAAATGATTGATGTCAGCTGTATGGATGAAACAAAAACCCTAGCGGGGGGGGGGGGGGGGGGGGGGGGGGGGGGGGGGGGGGGGGGGGGGGGGGGGGGGGGGGGGG
>JAVFBW010093699.1:0-16747 GCA_034783835.1 Mopalia ciliata
ATAGGCATTGTACAATAACGCTTTTAAACAAAATACTTCTTGAACTTGGAAACCAATGACCAATGCGTTTTGTATTCCTTATATCAACGACAACCTATTTTTTTTATGAAGGTACAAATTCAATCAATAATTATCTCTGTCCGTATCAAAAATCTAAAATTAGTAAATGATGTCGGTTATCGACAAGCGATATCGATAGCTAATGATTTACTCATGTTTCGCTGTAACGATTGATGAATTATCTATAACGGTAAATGGTGTTTCTTGTTTCGCAACCTGAAGCAATGAACTCTCTATCATAGACTTAAAATAATATTCTTCCGGATGATCCGGAAAGCTTTTATTATTATTATTTACTGGTAACGATAAATCAGTACAGTAAGATATTGAAGGCATATTTAATGTAAATGAAAATAATTCTAATAAGAAACAAGTCGATTAAAATGTGGATTGAAGTGGGTCGAACGTAACATAGCTTAAATAACAAATGTCAACCTCATGGGAACGATATTGACGATAACAGCAGATGAGAATTTCTCGGGAGATCGTATTGCTCCAACATTATGTAAGATTAATCTGGTAAGATGATCAGACGTCCAAATCAGAAAAGACGTACTCTAAATGGGATATCGATGCTGTTTACTCCTAAGAAACTATCATACAAGGAGGGTTGTAATAAAATAAATACAGATGTATTAGACGAGACACATATTTTAAGATATTCCCAATGCTTTTTCATTGCCGCGAATTTATTTTGCTTTCTACAGATTTGCGGGATGAGCCGACGTGACCGAATATGGGACCTGTAAATGATTAACAAGCAGTCTACACCCCCAACACCACTCCCACGATGTAGCTGTGATACATCTCACCAGGTCAACCGTTATCTGAAACTTTGGTTATCATCTAGATAACACGATTCGCCATGCAATTTGTTTTGTAATAAATAACTCCTAAATATTTCAAATAGTACACGAAAATGGTATAGTCCCGCGCGGAGTCGATGATTTTCAGGATAATGCTTGTTACTGGATGTCTTTTATAACAGTCAGCATCGACTGTTATAAAAAATGTTGTTTTTTCTGTAGCGGACATGTGACATTCGATTTCGAAAAAGAGTCGGCAAGGATGAGTTCTTGTTGTTGAACTCTTTTAATCCTCATCAATCAGTTTAAATAAAGGGACTACTCTTCAGAACCAGTTTAACCAACCAGTGTTAACAACCAAGAGGATATTGAACACGCCAAAGTCACCGATGTTCATTAGATCGAGTTGCGGAGAAAATTGGAAAATATATCATCTTATTTTTTATGTTTTCTTCCTTATTTGTTTTTGGAATAGACAGCTCTTGTCACTGGGGTAACCATATGCTCTGTTGTATTTAAACATTGCAGTATCAACGACAAAGTGTTAACACACTACTAATCCACTAAAGACAATTTATCTTTAAGAAAAGCTGCCAAGGAAAGCGAAACTGAACTCTTATAATCAAAGCAAGGCTATTAAAAAAAACAAAAATTGAGATTTTTCAAACGCTAGAGATAAACTTGCTCTGTAGGACACTCCGTGATGTATGCTCTGTTCACATATCTGTGTAGGAGGGCAGAGATGTTTACTCATCCTCATTGATGTAAGCAATGTATTGGCGATTCCCATTCACAAAATATATGAATTGATCTCATTACAAAGATATTAATTCACATATTTTCCGCTTCACACAGTCAAACATGAGTGATATATATCCCTGTATGTTGGAGACCACAAACCAATTATAACTTCTGGTATTACGGGAATTGTGGAATATCCCATAGCAAAGCTTTTGCAAATTCCATTGCTTGATTTACTGCTGGCGAAAGGGAAGATTATGTGATGTCTGGCATGTCTGGCATGTCATTGCTGTTAAGAAATGTGTTTACTTACGGTCTATATGTGCTGTGGATAAGGCCGTGTTGATCCAAAGTGCCGCACTGTCCATATTTGTGCGACCCAGGAAAAAAACTAACGGTTCTTCTTCTGAATTAAAACAATAGTTTATGGTATCGAATCATTTACAACGTACTTCTACTGAGGTTGGGTGTGGAACGTAAACGTAGTCCAAACCAGTGATATGATCAAGGTTTTACCTGAACTGAACAGTTCAGGTAAAACCTTGATCATATCACTGGTTTGGACTACGTTTACGTTCAACCATGAGCAATAAAAAAAAATAAAGTAATTCTGTTACTAATAAATTTATGCTGAAAATAATGGGATATGTGTACGAGTTGGCATGGAGACCAAAAAGACATGTATATAAGGATCAGTCAATACGGTTTATAGTAGCTTCAGTCATTTATCAGATATATGCTTTACAGTGTACATAATGTTCTAAAAATTGAAATTCTGTCCTAAGCCGGTATCGATACAAATTTGTTACTAAACCGAGCTAATTAAGGTTTGATTTCAATCAAACTGGAATAAGCATGGCATGTAGTTTATTACAATGCCAAGATGAATTAAACTAAGAGAAAACTACATCCGTCTCTAACCTATTTTAGAAATCAGACGTTCAGTTAAAAATTATGGTACCGGGGGCAACTTCCGTCTTCTTTCATCTTCAGACATCTTTTTTTAGGACACCGCTATATTTAATGTGATTTTATGCGCTCTTTTTTGTTCTTTAAGCCGGAACAGGAACACAAAATCTGTCAGTAGGAGCAGGTCCCGACAGACTTCATTCAGGCGTCCCTTATTGGCAGAAGGTCAGATACAAAAATAGTTTTTCCCATTATATATTAATGTAAAGACGTAGATGATGAACTCCTCTGAAACTAATATCCGGACCAACTCTATTCTTACACACTCAAATGGGTCTAATGTGCGCTTCCAATATTGTTAATGATGTCGAAGTAGATAGGAAGCCAATTTGGAAGGACGATTAAACGTCGGTAAATTGAAACGGTTTCGAATGGGGTGCTTAATTTGTGTTGTGATAGATTTCTAGTGTGTCGTGTCTTGTAATACATTTCAGTGTGTCTTGTGTTTTGATACAGTTCACAGTATGGCATGTGTTGTGATATATTTCACAGTATGTCGTGTGTGGTGATATCTTTCACAGTGTGCGGTGTGTGGTGATACATCTCCTAGTGTGTCGTGTGGGGTCATATATTTCATAGTGTGCCGTGTGTGGCGATACATTTCCTAGTGTGTCGTGTGGGGTCATGTATTCCATAGTGCGTAGTGTGTGGTAAATACATTTCACATTGTGCCTTGTCTGGGGGTACATTTCAGCGTTTCATGTTTGGTGATACATTTCCTAGTGTGTCGTATGTGGTAATACACTTCACTGTGTGTCGTGCGTGGTGATACATTTCCTAGTGTGTCGTGTGTGGTAATACATTTCACTGTGTGTCGTGCGGGGTGATACATTTCCTACTGTGGTGATATATTTCCTAGTATGCCGTGTGTGGTGATACATTTCATAGTTTGCCGTGTGTGGCGATACATCTCATAGTGTGTCGTGTGGGGTCATACATTCCATAGTGTGTCGTGTGTGGTAATACATTTCACAGTGTGCCTTGTCTGGCGGTACATTTCCGTGTTTCATGTGTGGTGATACATTTCCTAGTTTGTCGTATGTGGTAATACATTTCACTGTGTGTCGTGCGTGGTGATATATTTCCTGGCGTGTCGTGTCTGGTTATACGTTCCAGTGATCTGTGTGTTTTGATACAGTTCACAGTATGTCATGTGTGGTGGCGCATTTCACAATTTCACAGTGTGTCGTGTAGGGTTAGACATTTTACAGTATGTCGTTATGGTGATACATTTCATAGCGTGCCCTGTGTAGCGATACATTTCCTACTGTGTCGTGTGGGGTCATAGATTTCATAGTGTGTCGTGTGTGGTAAAACATTTCACAGCGTGCCTTGCCTGGCGGTACATTTCAGTGTTCCTTGTGTGGTGATACGTTTTCTAGTTGGTCGAATGTGGTAATACATTTCACCGTGTGTCGTGCGTGGGGATACATTTCCTAGTGTGTTCTATGTGGTGATATATTTCCTAGTGTGCCGTGTGTGGTGATACATTTCCTAGTGTGTCGCGTGTGGTGATACATTTCCTAGTGTGTCGTGTCTGGTAATACATTCCAGTGATCGGTGTGTTTTGATACAGTTCAGTATGTCATGTTTGGTGACGCATTTCACAGTGTGTCGTGTATGGTAATACATTTCACAGTGTGCTTTGTGTTATTACACATTTAACAGTGTGTCAAGTCTAGTGGTACATTTCACAGTGTTTCATGTGTGGCGATACATTTTCTAGTGAGCCGTGTGTTGTGATGTAGTTCATAGTGTGTCGTGTGTGGTGATACATTTCCTAGTGAGTTCTGTGTGGTGATATATTTCCTATTATACCTTGTGTGGTGACACATTTCACAGCGTGTCGTGTGATGATATATTTCTAGTGTGTCGTGTATTATAATACATTTCAGTGCTCTGTTTGTTTCGATACAGTTCACAGTATGTAGTGTTGTGATAATTTTCCCAGTGGGTAGGGTTAGACAGTTCACAGTATGTCGTGTTTGGATAAATTTTACAGTGTGTTGCATACAGTTAGACATTTATATAGACATGTCATGTGTGGTGATAGATTTTACAGTGTGTCTTGTATGGGATACATTTCCTAGTGTGTCGTGTTTGTTGATACATTAAATAGTGTTCAAGTGTGGGGGTACATTTCATAGGGATTCATGTGTGGTAATACAATACACAGTGTGTCGTGTATGGTGATACATTTGAAAGTGTGTCGTGTATGGGGATACAGTAAGTGTGTCGTGTATGGTGAGATACTGTACAGTGTGTCCTATGTCGTGATACATTTCACAGTGTACCGTGTATTGTGAGAGATTTCAAAGTGTGCCGTATGCGGTAATACCTTAACAGTATGGAAGAAGTTATCCTTACTTGGATTTACATTTGTTACATACATATTTTATGTTATTGGTGGTTCCATTCATATGAATGATGTGCACCATTACTATAGGTTAGGTTTGTCTCATAATTGTGCGTTACATGTGTTAAAAGTAACGCAATATCAGATAGAAGCGAGCTTTGGATAGTCATTAAACGTGGTCCATAACTCAATCATATCGCGGACTGTTATATGTGTCTGCAGCCTACCTCTGATATTCGTGTAATTCGATTACCACCCGTCTGTTATCTGTGTTAATTGGGTACACTCTGTCATACATCCTGATGGATTACGATGTCCACCGGGTTCCCTAGAATACCAACTATATGTCATATTGACGAAAACATTTGAATTATTTATTGTTTTTTCGCACAAATATAAATTGTCAAATATTTCTCTGACAATTCAATTAGAAATATGAGTACCATTTCAGCACAAGAGAAAAGGACAGTTGTCAACGAAGATGGGAGATACCCGAAGATGTTTCAAACCAAAGTTAGACCGAAATCACCAGAGAATTTAGCTCATTGTTCGCTTCACGATTTTTGTTCTCTTTTTATTATGATGCTTGTCTATTAATTGAAGAAGGTAAGTCTTTGATCGGATGTGTTACACATCCTTTACGATTCCTTTTAATCCTAAAATTAAACGAGACTTATAATTATAAGTTGAAGTTTGACAGGGATTATATTAGTCATTAATGAGGAATGAGGAACGGAGGAATTAAGTGAGATAACGCACACGTTGGTTAGACTTCAGTTTTTAAAGTGACTGAGTGATCACATCACACCGAGGAAAAAAGTTTGGGAGGGTATCACCAAAAATGGGAGGGCACTGAATTCCTCCGTTCCTCATTAATGACTAGTAGAATCCCTATCAAACTTCAACTTATAAATATAAGTCTCGTTTAATTTTAGGATTCTACTACGTCATCAATGAGGTCACTCCGAAATCACGTGAGATTTTAAAGCGATGCGATCACGAGGGAAACCCCCAAGTCGATAACCCATAAAAAAAAGGGTAGATACACCGACAAACACAACAAACAAAAGTCATTATAAGCCATGGTAACAAATGAATACCGGCTCCCCAAAGTAAAGAAAAAATAACACATTCCTAACAAACGAGCTGTATTTCACATTCTTAGGACATGTTATACATGTACATGAATAACCGTTACCAACATATTATAAATTTCCTGGTTTCCGACATGTTTGAGTAGTTACATATCATTTTACAGGGTACTTGTCAATAACTGATTACCAAAGTTCCCATTTGATATTTGCTTGTTATAAAATTTAGCAAACGTTTTTTCACTATTCCATCCAGCACTGTCCAGTATAACTTGTAGAGGAATACCCCTTGCCTTGGCAGCTGATGTGGAAGCGGAACGAACACTATGTGCTTTATATACAGAAGTGTCTATACCAGATAAACATAGAACAGTCTTAACCCACCTGCTAACAGTGTCCTTCGATACAGGTCTGTGGGGTTTAGTGTAACTTATTAACAATTGGGTATTTTGTCCCCTTGTCTTTCGTTTGCTCTATATATTCATGGATACAACGAACAACACACAGGCGTTCATCAGTCGTATAAGCACTATATTCAACGTGAGTCACATGGTGCTGTGGTCTAGAAGTTTTCAACACATTTTCCAGTATAAATACACATGATGTTGGAAACAATTTTAAAGATGCAACTGAAAATTTATGCACACTCTGGCATCGCTGTCCACTAAGTAAAACTAGTAACATAGTTAATTTTAAAGTAAGTTGTTTTAATGGTAAACTTTGAATGGGGGATAACTCCGCTAAGTAATCTAAAACAACTTTAATATCCCATATTTCTCTATACCTGGGAAGTGATGGTTTTAACTCAAAGACTCCTTTCAAAAAACGGCATACCACCGGATGGCTTCCAAATGATATACTCCCAGGAAAGGAAATAATTGTTGATAGAGCTGAACGGGCTGTATTTATACCACTATAGCCCAGTCCAGAATCCAATAAAGTCATTAAGAAATCAAGACCTTCACTTACACTTGGAGAAAACATATCAATCCCTCGGGTATGAGAGTAGAACTCCCATTTGCTAAGATACGTTTTGTACTGTTTTTGAGTTCCTGGTCTCCAGGAATTGAGTATGATTTCTGTAGCCCGAGATGAAATGTTCTGGTTTTTGAGACATCGCCTGACAAGTGGCAAACCAATAGAGAGATCTTGTTGGCCAAGGGATGTAACTCGTTGGGCTTGTTCGGTAATAATAACATTTGATTGTTTTTCCGTAGAAGTACTGGTCTGTGGATCAACATCCTCATTAAGCGAGGAAACCAAGGTTGCATAGGCCAATTCGGCACTACTAGAATTCCGGTAGCCTTCTCCTCTTGAATCTTCTGCAATACAGTGGCTATCACACTGAAAGGAGGGAAAGCATAAAATCTAGAATTAGACCATGTTAGAGAAAAAGCATTAATTGCCCAGGCTAGGGGATCAGGTTTGTAAGACACATATTTGTCAACCTGGTGATTTATTCGAGATGCAAATAGATCTATCGTTGGTTTATAGTTTAAAACACTAAGAGCTTTGGTGTATAAGCATTTGTTTAACATCCATTCTGACCCATTGTCAGATTTTCTGGATTCAAAATCAGCATGAATATTATCAACACCCGGTATATGTGTTGCACTTATCCAGATTTTTTGTGATATACACCACTGCCAGATTTCTCTGGTTAGTGTGTTACACCTAAGAGAATGGCTTGTACCCATATGGTTGATGCACGACACTGCGGTCGTATTATCAGCTTTGATTTGGACATGCGTGTTCTGAACATCACTGTTGAAACATTTTAAGGCGAAAAATACCGCCAGTAACTCCAGATAATTAATATGATTGGTGGACTCTTGTAGTGTCCATTGCCCACCACTTGTAACATTACCACACACTGCACCCCAACCTGTCAAGGATGCATCCGACAGTATAATAACTTGTGGTTTACCGTGACTTATCACATTAAATGCCGTGTCGACTGACCTAATCCACCACTCTATGTCCATTATGGCAAGCGGGGTTAGTTTTATGAAAGAGTCGAAATCCCCCTTAGCTGCCCCCAAAGCAATAGTTTTTGCTTTTTCTATTTGGCGGTAATAGAGTCGCCCATACATAACACCTGGTAAACAGGAAGTCATTAAACCAATTAAACTGGCTACATCCCAGATACACAAGGATTTCTTAATTAAAATTTTGTGACCGAAAGATTTTATTTTAGCGGCCTTAGCATGTGTAAGCCTTATAGTCATGTCGATCGAATTTAAAACAAACCCCAAATAGGAAATACATCTGGATGGTTTGAAAACTGATTTCTCAGGATGGACAACAAACCCCAGCTCGTCAACAAGTAGTAATGTGTCAATCACATTATTTACACAGTCTGCCATAGAATCGCCCATAATAAGGGTGTCATCAATATATCCGGTGGACACATGACCTTGTTGATGTAATGAGCAAAATACTGGTTTTAATAATTTGGTGAAAAGTCTTGGGCAGCTAGCTAGCCCATTTGGATAACATACATATTTATATAAATGCCCTCTCCATGAAAATTTTAAATACTTTTGATGTTCTTCAGCAATGGGAACCGTATAATACGCATCTTTTAGGTCCACTGATGCCATATAACAGTTTGGCCTCATTAATTTAATGGCCGTCCAAATAGTTTCCATTTTAAAATGGCGATAAGTTACATTTCTATTCAAACGTTTAAGATTTAAAATCATTCGAAATGTTCCATCTGGTTTTAGTCGAACAAATATACTTGAAATGAATTCACCAGGTTCGTGACAACTGGGTTTTATAACGCCTTTTGACAAAAGCTTAACCACTTCTGTATCAATAATAGCTTCTTCTTTAAGACTAAATTTATTTGTATTGGTCGGATAATGATCAGTCATTTTTGGCATAGAATCAAATTCAATGTGTTGACCATTGACTGTATCTAAGATTTCCATGTCAGAGCTTATGGACTTCCATTTAGACACAAAATATTTAAGTCGACCTCCTCTAAACGAGGTAACTTTTGTACGTAAATATTCACAGTATGCATCTATGTGTAATAGATATTTGCTCACCTGATTTTTACACCCTTTCAGGTCACAGGTTACTGTTGAGGGGGTCTCTCGGGACCTCTTTTCCTCTTGTAAAATCGAGGGTTGGAACTCTTTCCTGGGTTGGAGGGTCTTGACTGGGCATATCGCCGGCCTAAAAAAGACTTGTCTTGCTTCGGAACACCCCCTGGTCTATAAGTAAATTTACTAGAAGACCAGTTAGACCCAGTAACAGTAGCCTTACTGATAGAATTGGACGTTTTAATATTGTTAAACTCCGTCTGAAGCTGGTCACCAAACAATTGAGTAGTGATTGGCACCTGAGTGCCACATAAAGCAGCATAGTCTTTATTTAGACATGGTCGGATTGCCTCTCTCCGACGGTGTGACATGTCAACACTCAAGTGTCCCAGTAGAGCAATTACATCAGTATTTAAACGTACAAGAGCAGCCACATCAGGGCTCTTATCATTCATTCGTGCGTCTAACAAAGCACTGGTAACTCTGGTTACAGCGATACCGGCCTTGACAAGGGTTTTATGCATTGCGGCCAGGCGTAGGTCCTGTTTTTTGGTAGCATGATTCATCTTGACCCAGATCTCTTTATTCACCCTTGGTGTAACAAGACCTGAACAGTTTTCAGGCCTAATGAATTTTTCACTTTTCTCGGTCAGTTTATTGTCAGTAAGTTTATCTGACCACCGTTTATTGACAATGTCCGCAAGAGACTTTGGTACAGGGTTATCTGTACGCTCATTATCATTTAAGTCCTGAGCAATTTCATCTAATAAATCATCATGATCATTTATATTACCTTGGCTTTGTGCTAGTTCTGAAGACTCGCGGAGCAGGATATCTGAGTCATTTGACTCATCCTCCTCACTATCCAACTTCTTGGCGAGTTTTTTGACTTTACTGGGTGGCCCATCTGAGTCAGACAGATTTGACCTCTTTTTATCGGATAATTCTACCCAGACAGAACCCAATTGACTCATTGAAGCTGATATAACAGCCATGTTTTTATTCATTTCTTCCATCATGTGGAATATAGGCGAGTCGCCTATTTTTTGTTTGTCTGCCGTGTCGGCCATTTTTACAGTCAACTCTGTTGTCCGAGATTTACAAACCTGTCGAGGAGACAGGTTTGAGGGACCAGCATTCGCTGACAAACCGGTTTCCTGATCTAAGGTGAGGATGTCTTCATCCGAACTCACCACGTGCTCCTGTCGTCGTGAAGACTCAGAGGCCATTTAGAAATAAATAAACCAATTTCACAGGCAATACAATAATATTACAGTATTGGTGTCCAAACTGCTATAATACCTTAATGAAAAGTGTACAGTCACACTATATCAGAAGCAAAACGGCCCGTATAAGTTATCTAGCCGAGTCGACTAGAGACACCTGAGGCTTTAGCAAGCCGAAGCGTACTGAAGGCTAAGCAACGTGTGCGTTATCTCACGTGATTTCGGAGTGACCTCATTGATGACGTAGTAGAAGCAGGTGCTTTCGAACGGAAATCTAACCGTTCAGCTGACGGTTGCTCATAAAATACTATATTAGGCAACTCTCACCTTCTTCCGTTGTCTATGTCAGGTATCATCCTCTAAATCTTGTCGAATCTGAGGCGATTCGATAATTTTGACATTCGGCCATTATGAAAAATCTACCCAATCACGGACTGACATGCGTCACGTGACTTGGATTTTCCCCTTTTCCTATACTCTCAATGCGCACCGGGGATAGCTGTATCGTGAATAAAACGCTCGACTACATTGAGGATACCTGGCTATAAATTTAACAGGGGAAAGCTTGAATGGGGGTATGAAACTTTCCATTTTAGTTCTCAGTCTATGTTCTTACCTAACTGATACTGGGCGGGGATCAGTGAAAATATCAGCGCTATTTCCCGTTGATGACTAGCTCAACCCGATGCAAAACTGCCCTGCCTTCTTTCTGTCTGGCGTTGACGCTCCATGCGAGAGCTTCGCGGATGTATTCCTGTCTATCTGAGCATTTTGTTTTGGGCCAAATCGTATAGCACAAAATGTTTTACACACACTCTCAAGTCCTTTAACCTGTCAAATTATGCATTCACTTGAAAATCGTTGTTTCTGATTTTTACCAACCAATGCCTTAAAAACTGAACATCTCAGGAAGCAGTAAAACGGAATTCCTTTTGCAATAACCAATTCATAATTATCACATCCAGGTACTACGCATGCAGGCATAATTCCTGTCAGAAATGAGATAAGCATACGTTTAACACTGCAATATCATACTGTATGTTGTGGGTCACTTACACCGCGTACGTCATGTAGGGATTTTGTACAAGTTATTTAAAGCGAGCGATTCGAGAAGTCAATTCGCGATTAGTACAAATAATTCAATAATAATTCCTACCATTTGCGATTTGCACCTTTAAAATTCATTTCGGCCCAGCTCTAAAACGGCAGTATGGTGAACACCTATAAGCAATTTCAGCATATTTGATACATAGTGACAAACCAAACATGATGACGTCAAAGTTTTAAAATTAAGTCTTTAGTCTGGAAGTTGAATAACAGGATCATTGTTAAATGGCGAACTTTAAGAGGTTAAACCGAGTGAAAGAACGCGAAGCACTGGAAGAGATTGGTAGGACAATAGACAATTATGGATTATCTCCACTGGACTGAATTCTATGACATCAATCTGAAGCCCTCGAATTTTTGTTTCATCATGTGATAGAAATACTTTCTGTTACATAGAGAAGTCACAGTTGACATCTCCCTATGGTTCAGGAACTCTTATACCCCTTCGCTAAACTTATAAACAGGGGTTGGTCCATTGGCCATCTAGTCCTCTGAATCTTCGAAAGAGGAAGCGCATAGAGACAATCACAGCCAATATTGCAAATACATTTGGTCAGTCATTATGATTAATGGATTAAGATCGAATAAAACAGTTGTTCTGATATTTGTTGTTTGAGTCCCAGTCAGGACACTATTCAATTTTGTAGCGAGATATTTTTATGTGCCAATGGTAAAAATACCTGAATTAAAGGAAAACCGCAAACGAAGTTATATCAGTTTTTTACTTCAGTGTTAAATATCTGCTATAGCCTTATTTTTCACAGATTTTCTTTCTTGAATATATAATTGTTTCGCCCCATTTCCAGGTAAAACATTGTGAAGTACGGTAATGGAATTTTGCAAACATTAGTAAACCTTGTTCAAAATGCGAATATTATAACTTTTCGGAAGCTTCTAGTTGTCTTCTTCTTCTTCATCTACAATACACGCTACATTTCTTTTATTTTGTTTCTGGAGAAAAATATTTCTGCTAGTCACAGTGGCATATAAGGATTCCAAGCTGACACGATGCAAAAGATGTGCTTCAACGCTTCCGTTGCAACCCTTACACGGTAAAAGAAATTCGCTACACGGTATAGCTTTGTAAACATAGCCAATACATACAATATTGATTTACTGTTATTGGGCTATGCACGGGTAAGCGCCATCTTGGATAGTGACGTCATTCCTGAGCTCGCCGAAGAGCATTTTAGACTTTTCATACCAGCAAGGGATTTCCCTCTCGTGTGAGAAACCCAAGTAAAAAAACAAAATGTAATTTATATATTTCAATGTGCCAGTGTTTTGTCTTTATAACCCACTTACACTTTCACTACTGTTTCTCTTGTTGTATAGCACGCGAGTACGATATGTAAATAAATTCTCATTTTAACGAACATTTTACATTACACACTTAAACATGCCTTCAGATGCTGTGCTAAATATTATCGAAATGTGAAAAGTATTTTCTTGAAATTCAAGCCTCTATTACTGAACCCGCTCTTAGCCTATTTTAATATAAGTACATGTAGGGCCCATGTATCATGCATATGCATGGGAATCTTTGAATACATATTTCTAAAGAAAATCTACTCTGTGTGAAAAGGGATTTTCTATACCAGTGCAAGTTTCACATTTCGATAACATTTGGCACAGCTTTGAAGGGCATATTTAAGTGTGTAATGTCAAATTTTCGTCAAAATGATAATTTTTTTGCATGTTGCACTCGCGTGCTAAAGACGGGGAATCCCTTTTCGCTTTTGGAGTGTTCGTAAGAAAATTGTCACTAAAGGCTTTAAGAAAAACAGTAAGAAAGTAGTGAGCTATGAAACAAAACACTTGTACACTAAAATATATAAAATATGTTGTTTGGGTTTCTCACCCGAGAGGGAAATCCCTTGCTGGTATGAAAAGCCTAAAATGCGCTTCGTCGAGCTCAGGAATGACGTCACTATCCAAGATGGCGCCTACCCGTTCATAGCACAATAACAGTAAATCAATATCGTATTTATTGGCTGTTTACAAAGCTAGCTCCACGGTGGAAACAAATTATTTTCCTCTTATTATAGGAGTATACTTTCAGGGGAGGTCACTGTGAAAACACAGAAAATGACATTCTGATCTCCCTTTAATTAGACTCCTACCATGAGAACATGAATGTCCATAAAGTTTTTTTAATTGATCATTACTGAGAGAATCCAAAGAAAAATCAGACGAAATCGTTGCATTTGAGATGGGAATTACATGCCCCATTATACCATTTATTATATTATATAATTGCACTAATACATAAGGCAATTTAAAAGACGCACTGGGTTGGCTTATAATTGCGTCTAAAAGCTTCATCACAACGCCGCGTTTTCTTTCGTTTAGTGCTAGTTAACAACTAACAAGAACATATTTACATGTACTTGTTTTAAAAAAATAAAATAGTTCATTTCCTCATGGTTAGGTATACAATTTAACGCATCAGTGACTGTATTTGGTAGCTGACATTTATAAATGCATCTGGACCTTCGATCCGTCACTAATGACACTAAAGTACAGGATGTGATAGGCCTCGTTATAATGTTCAGATCTGTTCCGAATCCAGACTCGAGAACGAATATAAAACGAGGAATGACAAGTGTGTAATAATAAATAAATGTTTGACACTAAATATTTCAGAACTTGGCGCTTATTTTAATGCCGAATAACGCTCCTGTGTCTATTCATTAGGGTATCAAGGGTACACTAACTTAGCTACGCTACATGGTTCTTCCCAACTTTTAGAGTTAAGCGAACGTTATATAGTATTTCTACTTTTAATCTTTAAATATATTAGAATTGCATGGTCTTATCTTGATTAAACCATTTTGTTTTATCCCATGGCAGGGTCTATCCACACGAGAACTTCCCCTTTCGGTGAATATTCAACGAACACGACAGAATGTTTTTTGGATGTAACAGGCCACACAGATTCAATTTTATTTTAAATTAGAGGCAGCCTTTATTCTTAATGTTTCATACGGTTGGCACTGTATCTCTATTAGTTGTATACAATGCAATAATATACGCATTCGCATCTAGGACATGGTTTTGTTATTCCCAAAAGGTTTGTTTGATGGCTATTTGTCTTAAAAAGGCTAGATATTGATTGGCTTCTGTCTCCACACACTTAAGATATAGTCCGGCAGTCTTATCGCCTGAACGACTTACATGTTTAAACTGCAGATCAACAAGGTAAGCTTTTATGACAGTTTTTTTTTCTGAAAAAAATTCTAAACCGTCTTCTTGTTACGTTGATAATTTCACACTTGATCTTGTTTACGACTCTACCAACCTGCCTTTACGACATTCCTCTCGCTCAGTGAGTTTCTAAAACTTAAAATAGGTCGTAGTACAATAAGATCCAGTTGGGTTTTGAACGTAGCATATTAAAAATAGCTTAAAAGGTCGAATCTTACTTACGCATGATAACGTATGGGACAATAAATCCCGTTTCGCATGAGTGACTCGCGTGACCTAATATTTAGCATTTGAGACCAAAGCGCCAATTGACGACAACTACCAGCACATGCCGGGAATTTTCTAATAAGAGATTTACAGTGTAAGTAGGCCATGTCAATATAGAACAATGGTAAACCTGGTAAACTACATCTAAAAAAGTTAATAACCAGAGAGTTCTTTTTTTAGTTGTTTGTTTGTTTGTTTGTTTAAAGTTTATGTCATTATATAAGTAACTTCTCCCATAAAACGGCTTGCCAGCCCAATGGATGAAGATAATCCCCCCTGTGCGTCAACGAATGACGGACCAGGAAACACAAACAAGACGCGCTAAAAAGAAATCACAAATAGATTGCCCCATGGCAACAGGGAGCCCCCTCACATTCATATGATTGACGAATCGAATGCTAACCCGAAGCTGCTTATATTCTCAAAATGAGAATTTGAACAATGAAAGTCATAATAGTTGCAAGAGTTATCAATAATGAAAATAAACGATGGGCAGGTTTTCGTACAATGGATCCCCAGAGTATAAGCAGCGCATCTGGTTGTGAGGGTAGTCAATGTCAAGTATGCATAGAAGCGAAGAACGGAATCTTTAACAATTTCAGTATTATTTTACCACCCATGCACCAAAGCTAATCTCTACCCGGTCGACCCCATTCTAAAATATAATCAATTCTACTTCCTATGTCGAGAAATTGACTCGAAGATACACCCGGGCCATCTTATTTTTGCACTTATTTTATTGGCTGGTCTGTGGCTGATAGGTCGCTCCAGATATTGGGGGAAATTAATGTGCGATGGCCTGGCACAGCGTACGAGAGTTGTCTTAGTCTCGTCCACTCGTCCGTGAGAATGCGATTGGGCCGACACATTGGCTAAACTGATTCGAGGCATATAGGCCTACGACATGAGCTTGCGAGTAGCAAGCGATAATTTGACCTTAATTGCCAGATGACTACTTTTTTATTGCTGAAAGACGAATATACTTAACCCTCTAGTGCCCGGAACTAGTTTCCATTGGTAAAAAAATTCAATAGTTTGGAAATACATTACAAAGGCATCCAGCAATGTGAAACAATTTTTATTTTCTATTAAAATTCGAAAATACAGGATAACTCTGTGAAATAGTAAAAACAATAACCCAAAAGATTTATCTTCCTTAGGGGACCTCATAAACGGTATGACAAATTTGTCATACTGAGTGCTAGAGGGTTAATTGAATAATAGGGATGGACTGTTTCGCGATTTTGGTTTTTTTATTTATTTATTCTCCAGTATTTAGCAGGAGGAGGATAAATGCAGTCCATGTTGTGTAATTAATTCAGCTCCCATCTGTTTGGATAGAGAACATAATGTGCTTTCGAATTAATTTTATTCCAACCATATGTTAAATGCGCTTAGGTTTTATGTGTGTGATTTTAATGCATTCGACGGTAAATGGGTAAAATAGGAAAATTGCACGACTTCGATGCATATTCATACCTCTACGACAGGATCCCCCCAGGCGTAGCCTATTGCCCTCAATCGTCAATGTGCAATCACACACAGTAGCCACCAGGGAGGCGAGTAGTATAGAAAGAGCAGCACCGTTAGCATTTGCTATTATAGAATAAGGAAGGTTTGTTCTTTATGATGTAGTAATTGTTTTGTACGTTATATGTAGTGCGGGACCAAAACCGTCCCGCACTACTGATAAAGAAGGCAGCAGGATTAGCATGTGCTATTACAGAGTAAGGAAGGTTTGTTCTTTATAATGTAGTAATTTGTTGTGCCTTATATGTAGTGCGGGACGGTTTTGGTCACGCACTACTGATAAAGAACTCTTTGTACGTTAACAGTAGTGGGGGGCGTCCCGCCCTACTGATAA
>JAVFBW010093807.1:0-26790 GCA_034783835.1 Mopalia ciliata
TGATTATGTGAGGTACAGGACTGGTGTTCATAGATTGTTACTGTGAGGTATTAGACTGGTGTTCATAGATTGTGACTTTGAGGTACAGGACTGGTGTTCATAGATTGTTACTGTGAGGTATTAGACTGGTGTTCATAGATTGTGATCATGTGAGGTATTGGACTGGTGTTCATAGATTGTGACTGTGAGGTATTGGACTGGTGTTTATAGATTGTGATTATGTGAGGTACAGGACTGGTGTTCATAGATTGTTACTGTGAGGTATTAGACTGGTGTTCATAGATTGTGACTGAGGTACAGGACTGGTCTTCATAGATTTTGATTATGTAAGGAACAGAACTGGTGTTCATAGATTGTGATTATGTGAGGTATTGGACTGGTGTTCATAGATTGTGATTATGTGAGGTACACGACTGGTGTTCATAGATTGTGATTATGTGAGTATTGGACTGGTCTTCATAGATTGTGATTATGTAAGGAAGAGGACTGGTGTTCATAGATTGTGAATGTGAGATACAGGACTGGTGTTCATAGATTGTGATTATGTGAGGTATTGGACTGGTGTTCATAGATTTTGATTATGTGAGGTACAGGACTGGTGTTCATAGATTGTGATTATGTGAGGTATTGGACTGGTCTTCATAGATTTTGGTTATGTGAGGTACAGGACTGGTGTTCATTGATTATGATTATGTGAGGTATTGGACTCGTGTTCATAGATTGTGACTATGTGAGGTATTGGATTGGTGTTCATAACAGTGGCAGCGAGTGCTCTTCTTAAACTGAACCTGCTTTGATTTACCGTTCAGGGGAATGAGTCGGCCTGTAGACCATCTGGTTTATGAGCGAGTCACATGTTGTGGCTTTGGCAATTGCAGGGGTGTTTTTTAAGAGGTTTCCTCTCGGTTTTCCACCGTAACAAGGCTGAGTATAGTGTGAAGTGGACAATCCGTCTTCATATAAGTGAAATACCCTTGAGTTCGACATTAAACATCAAACAAACAAACAAATGGTGTTTATAGATTGTGATTATGTGAGGTATTGGACTGGGGTTTATAGATTGTGATTATGTGAGGTATTGGACTGGTGTTCATAGATTGGGATTATGTGAGGTATTGGACTGGGGTTTATATACTGTGATTGTGTAAGATTTTGGATGGGTGTTCATAGATTGGGATTATGTGAGGTATTGGACTGGGATTTATATAATCTGATTGCCAGGTACTGGCTGGTGTTGATATAATCTGACTGAGGTATTGGGCTTCTGGTCATATGATGTGACTAAGGTTTTGGACTGGTGCTCATATAATGTGACTGAGGCATTAAACTGGTGGTCATATAATGTGACTGAAGTATTGGTTGGTGATCATATAATGTGACTGAGGTATTTAACTGGTGGTCATATGATGTGACTGAAGTATTGACTGGTGGTCATATAATGTGACTGAGGTATTTGACTGGTGGTCATATGATGTGATTTAAGTATTGGCTGGTTGTCATATAATGTGACTGCCGTATTGGCTGGTGATCCTATAATGTGACTAAAGTATTGGCTGGTGGTCATATAATGTGACTTAGGTATTGTCTGGTGGTCATATAATGTGACAGAGGTATTTGACTGGTGGTCATATAATGTGACTGAGGTTTTAAACTGGTGGTCATATAATGTGACTGAGTTATTGGACTGATGTTCCTATAAAGTCACTGTTGGATAGTAGGCTGGTGGTCATATAACTACCTGATATTGGACTGGTGTCATATAATGTGTATGTTTGTTGGTATTAGGCCGGTTGTGTCCATATACTGTGACTGTGTGAGGTCTTGGTGTCTGTATACTGTGACTGATAAAAGCATTTGGCCAGGTCAGATGTGACTGTAAGAGATATTTCAGCAGGAGTATATTGACAGAATGTAAACTTTACTTTTACTCTAAACATTGAACAAATACAGTGTATATACAAACTAACTGGAGTTAAAATTCTTCATCAGGAGTGTATGCACCCATTTTGATGACCTGTTGAAATTGTGTTATCCAAAAAATGTCAGAAATTTTAGGTGGAGTGTTTGAAATGAAGTAAAGCTTGAGTTTAATGCATCACTCAGATAAATGAAAATTTTGTTAGAACATATACTAAACAGTCAGTTCTTCGGTAAAAGATTATTTGGTTATTTTATGTTTTTATCTATAATAATTAGCTTTAAAACATGGAACAACAATTTAACCTAGTTTGTAAAGCTACATTAGCTTCATACACTGTGTTAAATGTTTGGTCGTTTAATTTTACTAAATAATTGTGGGAGAGGCATAAACATATTTACAAAAATGTGTGTGGGTGGATTTGAACAAAATTACTAAAATTGGGTTAATTCACCTTAGTGTATGTGGAAAATGTTTTATCTTCGGATATGCTTTAAAACAATTATTTGTAGCTTGTATATAATGCTATTCTAATATGATAAATGCTGGGTAATACTGGTAGTGTATGTATTAACATACTGCTGTGTTAACCAACATGTGATGTTTGTTTTCTAGTTCCTGCTTGGGCTCTTGTCAAAGTACTTGGAGCGTCTGTCGGTTATTGCGGGGTCTATGATCAACTGTGGACCAATCCTCAACTGGTTTGAAGTGAGTCAAATATTTATCTTGCACCCAACATCTAACATCTATCCATTATGATCCAGAAAAACTGTGTTTATGTTAGCCTTACGTAACAGTACAACTATTTGTTGTCTGTATTCTGTTATTCACTTTAAGCTGAAGTTTTGCAAGCAACTGTAATGGAGCTTTTTATTCCCCTTGGAGCTTACATGTAAGTCAGTGGCCTCAAGGAGCATGCCTATCAACCATTGGGCTGCATGCTGTCATACAAGTGAATTCACTTTTATTCTGGCATTAAGCCACAATCAAACAAACATTTTAAAATGTGGGGTTTTTTTTACTACAAAACTTTTTGTATTAGAAGCAATTTTGTGAAATGCTTCACTAGAATGTCAATGCCAAGACTGGCTTAGAATCAAATAAAATGAGCCCCTGGTGTTTCGAAAAGAGGTGATCTTTTCCTTAATAAGTGTTTAATTCTGTACAAAGAGCATTATGTTTTAATGTACCGGTAGTAATAATATCTCTACTTAGTATTTAAGGAACATTAATCTTCCATCTAAGAAAACTTCTTCACATTTTAAAGATGGTGGTGTAAATATGGTTATTTAAAGTTTGAGTACATTGCCATCATATACAAAGTGAGTGAAATACCTGGAAATATGACATTAAACAACAATAGATCCTTTAGATTCAGACGACTCTAACCTAGATACTCTGGTTTACTATAATAGTGTCATTCGGAAGCTTAATAATGTGACCATGTACAAAATATCTTGTGTGACCCAAGAAACATTAAATTTCTATATATATGTTGCTCTACCATAAAATAATTTAAGCTACTCTTTTTTCTTTTTTTACAATTTAATTGTTAATTTGTGTTTTCAAGATTGCAAACCTTTTCACCACCCTAATCTGACACTAGGTACTGCAGGAGGAAATTGGTGAACTAGAGAATGTTCTTACGAGTTACATCCAAGTATGTCAGATTGTAAACAAGCTGGCTAACATATGGTCCAATGTATACATCTAAATAATACAAAGAACGGATACAATTTCAGGTGTTATGTATACTGTATATAAGTCAAATGACAGTTTGTTACATGTGATGTTGTTGTTGTAGTTGGATAACCGTGGTAACCACCTATTAGCTGTTGACGACTCTGGTATAAACACCCCTGCTATAGCTGCTGCCCATGCTGTTAAACGATACACTGCTCAAGCTGCTGATGAAATCTCTCTTGAGGTAACTTCCTTCTCTCTCTATATTTAAAACAATTTATTGACCATACAGTATGTTTGGGCTGAGTGATGTCAACCCTTTGGGGATTTGGTGGATAATTTTATGACACCCTGATCTCTGTGCAGAGTAATATCTCTGTTTTTGAGAAAAAGTTGTTACTGTAGTTATATTTTGTGGTAATAACACCCCTTGGTGTGTGTATTCACTGTGTCCATCTGTCTGTCTGTACCAGGTTACATGTAGATCTTCTGAACTGTTTTTTTTTGTGATGTTATACACAACATACATGTAAGGGTGTGTCATGTTCATCACTCAATGTCAATACCTGAGACTAATGTTAATTATCAAAATATAATTGTTTTGACTTAAAAGTTTTATATGGATTTTAAATGTGACTGAAGTAAAAATGGTACATAGTTACTCAAGTTTGTGGATTATTATTTATGTGATTGCCAGGTTGGAGATATTGTGTCTGTGATTGACATGCCACCGCCTGAGGACACTATATGGTGGAGGGGTAAACGTGGATTTGAGGTGAGATACAGTTTCATCAATTAATCGTCTCTTTTTTGTTCTTATAGTTCCTTTTTTTTTTAAATTAATTGAAAAGATATATACATTTATTTTGGAAAAAAGGTTTGATACAAGATGGAGGCCAACAGTTTTATCACTACATATCTTGTGAATGTCAACTGGAAGTGTCTTTATTAGCATAGCTTCCTATTTGGCACAGTCAGTTGAAAGGTATAATCTAAAGCATGCAAAATCCCAATCAAAAACATAATTAGTGGATTCTGTGTTCTAGTTTTCATATTAGAGGACATTTAATTACAGTTGTGAAGAACTAGGTCCTGGAAAGTACATGTGCATGACAATTATTTTATACCTTTCTGCGAAACTAGTATGAACGATGCATTGAATCAATTCAGCCTACAGACTTGAACCCACTATTCGGGCTTGAGGCCACCTTTTGAGCTAAAAAAAGGTATAGAAAGAAAGTTTTCTCTTAATGGCAGATACCATGTCTGGCCTACAGACAAGGCCACTATTTGGCCTACAGCTTTGAAGCGATAGTTGGTATACAGGTTGGAGACCACCATTCTGCCTTCTGCCTACAGGCACCAGGCCACTGTTCTGCCTACAGGCACCAGGCCACTGTTTTGTCTACAGCCACCAGGCCACTATTCTGCCTACAGGCACCAGGCCACTGTTCTGCCTACAGGCACCAGGCCACTGTTTTGTCTACAGGCACCAGGCCACTATTCTGCCTACAGGCACCAGGCCACTGTTCTGCCTACAGACACCAGGCCACTGGTCTGCCTACAGACCCAAGGCCACCTTTGAGTCAAAAAAGGTATAAGAGAAAGTTTTCTCCTGAATTCACATATCATGTTTTACAAGATTTCCTTCCAGTACAAGCAATGTACAGTCCTGGAAGCAAGGCACCCTTAAGTACGACTCAAACACCTATCAAATAAATGGAATTAATTTGCAAATATGATAGATGATTAATACTGAATTTGGTTCTCTTCAGGTTGGTTTCTTCCCTAGTGAGTGTGTTGAAGTGATCGGTGATAAAGTCCCTCAGTCAATGGCTTCTCGTATTCCAGAGCCTTCACAGAAAGCTGGTAACTAATCTCTGTTTGTATTTACATGCATGCTGTTTTTGTTCAATTGGAATTCATTCACTACAATATATTAATATGTAAGACAACAATACTTCTTTGTGATGATAATAACTTTACATAACTTTCTCCAGAAACCTTTATCCCATTCAAAAGATGTAAAAGTCAAAATTGTAACTTTTTAATGTTGTGGCTCCTGGTATGAGTTCATGGCACCTTACCTTGAGAAATGTCTGCAGTGGGCTAGTGAGCAATTGGAGGGAGCTTCTTGTTGCACTGGTGCAATGGGGGATAAAGAGCAACATGAATAAGATATTTTATGGAGTCTATTTCAGCCATCCTTTAGTCTGATTGCACCATGGCATGTAGTTTGTCTCATCTCTGATTTGTCATTTTTGTATGCCTGTGATCAGGACTGGTTTCCTTCAGCCATTATATTATCATAAAGCCACAAATGAACCATCTACAGTCTGTGGTAATGGTGTAAATTCTTTCAGCACATGCAGTGGTGCTTTTTAAAACAAATTAATAATTTCAGTTGTGTTTAATATGTATACTTGCATAAACAATAACTGTCAGAAATTATAGTTGCTTTACATTTTTTTGTTTAAGGTCAGGTGATCATCAATAGTTGCTCAATACAAACTTTTATATATATTTTTTTCAGTGTTACGAAAACATGGCAAGCTGATCACATTTTTTAGGACTTTCTTTTCAAATCGCCCCTCACGCAATGAGCTCAAACAGAGTGGTATTGTCAAAGAGCGAGTATTTAGCTGTGACCTTGGGGAACATTTATTGAACTCAGGACATGACGGTAAGTCAATGCAGCGAAACTTATCAAAGTGATCAATTAGAGGGGTCCATGTGTGTGCTTACTCAACCTATTTTGATGTACCATTCATGATGTCAAGTCAGTCTGTTGACCATCTGGTGAGTCACACAATGTGGCTCTGGGTTTTGTCTAGGTTTTCCATCGTAATTCAGAAAGGAACTGAGTGAAGTGGACAATCACTTGTCATATAAGTGAAATGCCTTTGGGAATGACATTTTACCCCAATCAAACAAACAAATCAATTATAGATAAAATTTGCAGGGTTGTCTCCCTTTATTAAGTCTAGATTCAGGCATTTTTTATCAATTTCATTTTGTTAAGTATATACTAAGGGGGATGAACTCCAGTTACAGGAGCATTTTCCCAGGGTTGTCTTCCTTATTCGATGGTAATCCATGAACAGTTTGCAGAATTTGATTCATCTTTTTTTGTATTCTGTCTAAATTTCTTCATATATTTTTATTCTTATCCTCTACTCTCACAAATGTTATGGCATATGTAGAAATGGGCTCAGTCACAGTATGTCATCCTTCCATTTGCCTTTTCCACCTTTTTGTTTTTGTTTCAGAAGCATAATTGTGAAATCACTTGATTAAGATCTATTCAGAAACTTATGTCTGGAAGTTAATCTAGTATTATGTGATGCTATGCATGTGGATGTACATCTGTCTGTGGACAAGTAAACATGGTTCATACAAAAGCAATGAAATAAGTGTTATCTGATTTCTACATTTCAGTTCCTCTGGTATTAAAATGTTGTGCTGATGTGATAGAGAATCATGGGATAGTTGATGGGATTTACAGACTGTCAGGGATAGCCTCAAATATACAAAAACTCAGGTGAGACACTCACAGTTCAGTTTACTTAGGTTACATATTAAATAATATCAATGAAACTCAACAATTAGCTATAAATTAAGATATTTTGCCTGATTTTTAAATTATTGCTGTTAAACGGATATAAACTTTTTAATAGTTTTAGGTAAAATGCAACCTTTTTAATTTACTTGATTCTTGTCATTGTTAATATTTACAACAGAATATTTCCCTAGTACTTTCAATGTTGATATCAATGAGACAGAGTTATGTGGTTTCTGTTACAGACTGGCATTTGACGAGGACCGAGCCCCTGATCTTACTTCAGAAACTTACTTACAGGATATTCACAGTATTAGTTCATTGCTCAAAATGTACTTCAGAGAACTACCTAACCCACTTCTAACTTACCAACTGTACGATAAGTTTGCTGTGAGTACTACAAGCAACATGCCTTTGTGTTAAAATAGACTTCTTGAAGGATTCATTCTTAATTGATTAAGTGTCTTAATTGTGGCTTTTGATTTTGAAACATTTAATCAATATACATAATTATGTAATATATATTAAATTTTCTGACAAAGAACGAATAGAAAAGTAGTACAACGATTAAAAAGTGAAAGGATAATAATAATCACACTGGACAACTTTCATTTACATAGTGTTTTATGTATTTATGGTTTAAAATAGGGAAGCTTCAACAAAGTTAATAAATATTTGAAATACACTTGGACATGGTGTTTTACAGTAAACTCACTTAATCGATTTCTTATCTTACATGCCATTTGATTTCACAGGAGGCTGTCCGAGATGAAGATAATAAATTATTGAAAATTCATGATGTAGTACAGCAGTTACCTCCCCCTCATTATAGGTAAGTTTTAGTACCAATAATAATTAGGGTTATTTAATTGAAAAAAGTTAATTTAAACTTTCTGTGTTTGTCTTAGAGTGGTCTAGTGTATTAGCTCTGAATAAACATCAACCTCTGGACTGATGGGAAAAAAAACCCCACACAATTCAGTGAAAATTGTAGAAATCTTGATTTAATAATGATGACATATTTTTAATGAAAAATGAGAGTAACATTATATTGTACTGAATTAAAAGTCTTTTGTTATACACATACTTGGTACAGGTGTTTTCGGATGTCTGGGATAGACAGACTTCAGAAGAATTCTGGTTTTTTTTGTTTTGTAAAGAATTTAAGCGAGGAATGAAAACTTGATAAACCAATGTATTGATTAGTTAAGGGGACAATTTTTATGGAATATATTACAGAACCACACAGTATCTGATGCGTCACCTTGCTCGAGTTGCCGCTCATGGTCATCTCACAGGCATGCATTCCAAAAACTTGGCCATTGTCTGGGCTCCAAACCTGCTTCGGTCTAAAGAGTTAGAGATTGGTGGAGGTGCAGCAGCCTTACAAGGTGTAGGAATACAGGCAGTTGTCACAGAGTTCCTGATCTGTTATGCTGAAATCATCTTCAGTGATAGGATTCCAGCTTATTCCTCGCCTGATGCAAACAGTGAGTACATTTTATCTTATAACAAACCTTCATTATAGTGAAGACACCTGGACTGGGATGTTTGACACAACTGTAGGAACATGGGGAAATTTTTGTTTTTGCAAGTTTTTTTCACAGTTTTCATAATCACAAGACATATACTGGGACTTCACAAAACAGATTGACTTTTACCACTAGTGAACAGTAATCCTTTAATAGACATGCCTTCAGTATGATGTGAAACAACAATTCAAGATACAATGGAAGTGTACATTTTTTTCATTTGCAGGAAGTCACAAAAAGCCTCGTCCCAAGTCTCTAGCCATCTCCACCCCAACACGATTGCTGAGTTTAGAAGAAGCCAGAGAGCGCGCCCTGACCACCACTATTCACCCCCAGCAAAAATTTATAGACGTGGGTGGTGGGCCGGAGAGCCTTCCAGCTAAATACCACACAATCTTAGATTTACCTGGGTACAAGTAAGTGTTCTGCCAACCGATTCTTTTTTTATTAGAAAGTTTGATTAACTGATTCAGTAAGCTTATGCACTGTAACTATTTACTGCTTTTAAATTTTAAGTTGACATATTTTTGTCCTTGATTTAATTACTTTACATCATCCATTAGAAATTGACCAATGCTTAAATTATTTTCTTAGGAAAAAATTAAAAGATTCTTCCAAAGAACCTGTGAAACAAAAGAAATCTCCTGTTGGTGGCTGGAAGTCCTTTTTCTCCAAATCTCGGTCTGCTAGTCTCAAGGTTGGAAAAGGGAGAAAGTCGAGTGTACCAGGTATGCAAGGTTTATTTATGTTCTGATCTGAGGTTTCCAGCATCTGGGCTGATAAGAAAAATGTGCTTGGAGACATTTTTAACATAGTGAGCCAATTTAACCATGTACATTAAAGCTTGGACAAAAACTTGTTAAGCACTACGAGTTGATCTCAATAACTGTCAACGGACTGATAGAAAAATGTCTGCTTTAAATTTTTTTCCTTCTTTTTTGCTCACACCTGGTGTGATGTGAAACTGAAACTAAGTAGAGCTTAAATCTCCTAATGTGAAACTTTTTAAGTTGATTGCTGTTCACTTTGAAAGAGCTCAGTCTGCAGTGATTCATTGCTAAGAACACATGTTCAGGAATAAAGTTTAAATTTTAACGTAACCTCTGTCCATAAACTTTTCTTGGAGGATACTAAAACATGTCATCAATAAAACCTGATGATTTTCTTTCAATTTTTATCTCAGACCCTTTAGCACTGGGTGAACAAAAAGCTATTACAGAAGAAGATGTTCACAATTGGAAAAGAAGGCGATTACGTACAGCAAAAAGTGTGGAGTCGCTCAGCTCAAACAGAGGCTCTAGATTTTTTGATTTCGGCTCTTTTGACAGCTCTATGTCAGGTATATAATTAAATATGTTCTGGTTTGTTTCATACCATGCAGGTACAACGTTAAACCCCAATCAAACAAACAAACATCATACCATGCAGTTCTGTCAAATTATCATCTTGTTAAAGGTTTCCTTTCGTAAACAATCTTACTTTGAAGTGATCAGAAATTAAATATTCCAAATAACCAGAAGAAAGCCCTTTCTTATTGAAATTGGGTTCTCCTAGTTTTCTTACTTTTTTATTCGCGCAGCTTTTGTGAAAGTTGGTAATTTTATGGGATTCTATAGGTGAAAAAAACCTGGAATTACCCATAATAACTTAATGGCATTTTAATTTCATAGGACCGGGTATTACCCATATTAACTTAATGACATTTTAATTTCATAGGACCGGGTATTACCCATATTAACTTAATGACATTTTAATTTTATACGACCGGGTATTACCCATATTAACTTAATGGTATTTTAATTTCATAGGACAGTTATTTTATAGTATTGTAAATGAAGTACTTGAGTTAAGCTTAAACATATTAGAAACTAACTATATATAAAAGACATATTTATGTGTGAACTTCTCCATCTAAATACAATAAATTTGTTTTGTTAACAGGACCATCCCCTAACAGTTCTCCACGCAAACGAAACTCCAGCTCTAGTAGAAGTCGTAGTCATTCATTGGACAGAAATATGTTTGGTTCTTCATCTTCTCGTGAGACTGTTAAGGAAATGGCAATTGATATCGGACCACAATCTAAAAGTGGTAAGAAATTATTTAATGTAAGATAATGTAATCCTTACCTTTTTCGGAACTGGCTCAGTTAGATTAGTCTTTAAATTGCTAAAAATAAATGAAAACATTATCTAATCTGAGCATTTTATTTTTTATATCATAGGTTAATATTTAAAGTATTATAATAACTTGACACATTTTCAAACTAGATTTAATCAAAGCTATTCAAGTTGACCCAAAATATTTACTCTGAGAAAGAAATAGTTTTCATTTCATTTAGTTTTTTTCGATGGAATTAGGCCCGCGGCCGTGGCTTAGTGGTAGCATGTGCCCCTACTTAACTGAACCTGCTTCGGTGTACTGTTCACCGAATGGAGTCTGCCTGTCAACCGACAGGAATATGAGCAAGTCACATGATGTGGCTCAGGCAATTGCGGGGGTGGTTTTTGCGCGGTTTCCTCTCGGTTTGCCACCGTAATAAGGCTAGGTGCAGTGTGAAGTAGACAATCTGATGTCATATAAGTGAAATACCCTTGAGTACGAAGTTAAACCCTAATCAAAAAAACAAAATCAATGTTATTGAAGACTTTTATTACCTGGAAGGTCTAGTAGAAATAATATGTGCTACATTTATTGTATTACTTTTGATAATCCTAGGGGCAGTTTGTTTGAAGAGAAGCCATACTGTTTTACTTAGCAATGAATGAAAATTAACTTTCCAACATTATGGAAATGCTTCTCATGTTGGTTGTGCTATTTTCAATTATTTTTGGCATACATTGCTGTCATGTAAGTGAAATACCCTTAAGCACGGCGTAAAACACCAATCAGTCAATCATTTGATTTAAGTAAGTGGACCAGAATTAAGAATCTTATACTGATAAATTTTCGTTTTTATTTCAGCCTCCCCTAGACGAGGCCATGATAAGGAAAATACATCTCCAACTGACTGCAAACTAGAAAAGAAGACCTCTTTTATCCGTGGGGATTCCACACGACGTGCTGTATTCCATAGAAAAACAGCGTCAGCTCCTACCAATCAGATACAGCTGGAAGATTCTCCTCCCCCGCCTGAACCTAAACGATCATCTCATCAGTCTGCTGAGTCAGCATCAATGAGGAAGAAAAAATCTGACAAAAACAAAGGTCCTGTTGAATCTCATCTGGAAATTTCTGTTCCTATTGGTGAAGTTACAATAACAAGAGAATTAGCAGACAAGTTTGTTTTGCGAGTAGACAGTAAGGAGATTTTCAAACCACCAGAACAAGGTGATGGAAAGACTTCTGCAAAGGGAGATAAATCAGTGAAAAGTAGTAAAAGTAAGAAGAAAGGTAAAAGTGACAAGTTTAAGGAAGGAGAGACTGTATGTACTGTGGAGCTACCTGAAAGTCCCAGTGTCCGTAGACGGTTAAGTGAAGAATCCAGGGGATCATCTCCTCAAAGGAGAGAACAAACTATGGACATCGAGGAAAAGCTTCCTCAGTCTTACTATTCACGATTCCACGATTATGCAGAAATTTTGGAAGACCAGCAGGAAATAGACAAAAATGATGCCAGAATTCGTGAGCATATGAACATGTCTGAAACAAACTTTGTTGGGGATAGAGATCAAACTGATAAACATGCTAAGAACCAGAATAATATGACTAGAGGTGAGCAGGTAGTTATGAGAAAGACTGATGTAGATCAGCTAATGTCTGATGTTGAAAAATTTGAACAGTCTATTCATGAAGGGGTTGGGGAATATTCTAATCCTCGAATGTCTAAAAGTCTAAGTATTCCTTCAGACATTCAGCGTTCCCTGGACAATGTGAATATGGACAGTCAGAGTGATTTGATGTCCTCAGTTACCATAAGTGAACTCTCACGATCTGTGGACAGTTTTAATTCTGGCATGAGTGACACAGAGGGAGAAGGCTCTCTCTGGAGAAGTACCTCACTTGGGGGTGACCAAGAATCACCCCTGGGCAGAACTCTCAGGGAAATCAATGCCCAGATTGATAAGGCTTTCCAGAGTGATCCTAGTACTCCCAATGAACAGCTTTATATGTACCCTGTTGATGATAATTTATGTTTTACTGTCCCAGATGCTCCTACATTGGACACAAAAGCTATGATGGAGCAGTCATTATTTGCCGAGTATGATGACGACGATGTCTCAACCCCTACAAATGAAACACATTTTGATTTTGATATGGTAACTAGTTCATCTTTCTCCACAGTACCTACAGCCACTGTAAGCATGTCGGGTCCTCAACCCCCACAGTACACTTCTGTGGAGGAAGCATTTCAGTCAAATCCAAAGCTGGGCACTCAAGAGTATAGAGAAACAACTATGGAGGACTCAGTGGTGGCTGTCAGTAAAGGAACTACTCCTCCACCGCAAGTACCTGAGGCCAGACTTAGTTATACTGAGCTCTCTGTGCCTGACACTCAAACAGATAAACTTTCAACAAATTCTCTGGAATATACAAAGAGAAAACTTGACAATGAATATAGTGAAATAGATCCTCGAATGAGAGAAAGTCAGTTAACGGAGGGTGAATATGTGCAGCTAGAAGATGAGGATTACGTTAGGTTACAACAAGATGCAAAACTAGCCGTTGTTGAACAAAATGATAAAACTGTAAATGAGCCTGATTCGAGACAGGCAGTGAGTACAATGGAACAAACTGTCGATGCAAATGTCGACCTGAACTTACCCCTTTCTGCTTCTGATGAAAAATTTTGGCAAAATTCTGAATTTCCAGTATTATCCCCTCTTTCAGAGGTGATTGAAGCCTACTGCTGTAATTTAAAAACTGATGGAAAAGCTTGTGAAATCCATGAAAAACATCTCTCATCCAGTTCCTCTGAACAGCCTAGTCCTGAAAGATTCCCAGAGTTTGACACACCATTAATTATCGAAGAGGATGCCATTATCGAAGTTCACACGACAACACCTGAAACTCCAACAGATGACACTGCTTGTAGGGCGCAGACTCACCCAATTGTGGAAATAAAATTACCAGGGGAGACCTGTACTGATGAGAATGCTGCAGATACTGATGAAAACATTGCTGACGTCCAGGTCTCCTATCAAATAGACTTTCGTAAGTCAGGTGGGTTTGACATACTTCCTGAGGAGTACAATGAATCAGGCTTCCAGGAAATCAGCACTGAATGTTTTATTGTTTCACCTCCTGAAACTGTTGTTATGGAACTGCCCCAAAACTCTTCTCCTCTCGCTTCCCCAAATAGTTCACCTGTGTGTATCCCTGTTGATGAAACAGTTGTAGAGCAACGTCAACAGATACAGAAATCTGATTCCTCAACCCTGGAGAGTCAGGGCTCTACAATAACAAGTCCTGCCACACCAGAGGAATGGTATTCTCAAATGTTACAACATGGACTCAAGCAGTCTGTAGACACAGAGCTGGAAGAGTTAGAGGCAGTCTGGTCAAAACAACAGGACAGACCCTCATCTGGGTCAAGCAATGGTTCTGGTAAACGACCCTATGACACAATGGTGGAGGAACAAAAATATGTGGATAGTTTAGTAGCTCAACGGGCATTTGGATTTCCTTCTGCTGCAACTGACATGAACACCTCTCCAGTAAAAAAATTAAAGGACATAAGTCATGAAGAGGAGGCCGCTAAAGATCTCTTAGTTTTAACTCCACAACAAAGTGTACATCCATTGCATGTTCAACATCCGGTTCCTTCACCTGAACAGGTTCAATTGAGTGGTAATTTAGATAATAAACAAATAGCTGCTCCTAAGCATGATGAACTCATAGCTGTTCGACCAAGGGTTACCAGAACTAAAAAATCTCTGACAAAATCACCAGGCTTTGGAAAGCCTGATTCAGAAATTATTTCAGTGCAAGAAATGTCATCTGATTTAGGTAATGCCAAGCTTATTGTTGAGCGACGAGCAATTGACAAGAAAAAAATCCAAACTATTCATGCTACAAAAGTTCAACAACCTCTAAAACAGCATGCTGAATCTCTGGACTGTCTAACTTCAACTGGACTAGGCCATTCTGAATTAAAGTGCTCTAAAAGTCACGAGGTGTTGTCTGTCAGTGACAAAGACATTGCTCAGAGGATGACAAACTCTGCTTGTGACCCTTTAGGAAGTTCAATGGAGGATACTTCCCCTGATACAATGTCCACATCTCTTACATCTTCAACTGATACTTTTGTGTCTGGCATGTCGGATTCAGGAGGTTTTTCTGACTTCTATATGGGAGACCGTCCTTCAGGTAAACCCCTGTCAATGACTGGCTCCGGTTATCTGACCCAATCCACAACTGAGGATCCATTTTCAGTTCAAAAAGCTGCTTCATTACCTAACATGGGAAACTGGTCAATGAATTTAGACTCACAGAGTAATTCATTACCAAGATCTTCTATGTCCGCTTCAAGGTCAAGTAAACTTCAAAGTCTTAAGGAATTGTTTGAACCCAGTTCAGTAGAAAATTCCTCAGTCAGTGTGAAAAGTGAACCTGTGCGCCCTAATTCACAACCAATAACAACTGAGCAGTCAGATTACATTCGTGTTCGTCAGACTCGAGGGCAATCTCCGCGGGTAACCTTCAAGGAGTCCCCTGAGAAAACCCCTGCTATAGATTGGCAGGTTTCGGGGTTGTATAAAGGACAGGACCAAAACTTTCCACCTGCCAAAGAAACATGGAGACATCATGAATCCGATCATTTGTACTCGACCAATGAACAGGGCATAGAATTTACTAAAAACAGGGTGCGTCTTGTAGATCCACCAAAGTCTCCATCTGGCAAACCACCAAAATATAGAAACACAAACTTACGTTCTAGAACACACAGTGACTCTGCCCTAGAGGATATTAGTGATTTTCAGTCGAGTTGTGATATAGATTACAGTGAAGACATGTCAACAGGTAGTCTAGATCGTGACCCTTCTAAAAAATCTAATCTGCAACGCAAGGGCAGCATACGTGAATTAGTGGCTGTATTTGAAAAGCAGAATGAAGGTGGCCTGACATCTGAATCTCGCACTGACAGCCGTGGGTCTTTACCATCAGAACTCTCTACCAGTAGGGAGAGTATTGACCTTGTTGTTTCTGGTGCTAAGTTATATGAATCCCCAGGGAGTAGTGAGAATGTAAGGGGGAGATCACCCATTAATACAGATTCTGCTTTAAGTTCTAAGCCCCAGTCTGTCAGACTTGGCCCTAAACCCTTCTATGGCAGCAAGTCATAGTGTGCATAATGGATGAATATTTCCTTTCATTATCTTTGTGGATGTCTTTATCTTATATGTGAATATGGAAGATCTGATCAAATGATAATTCAGGAATTAATCGTGATCTGCTTGTGTAGGGAATTCCTTTTTTGTGCCATGGATCAATACATTTGGTTTCAGTATTTTTTTTCCCCCTCAAATTAGCTTCTTGAATCTTAGTCTGCAGTGAGAACAAAATAGAAATCAAAATCTGAATATTGTAAAGCATTATAAGTTATTCATAATTCTCATGTATCCTATTTCATTGTCTGCCATGCATGTAAGTTATCATTTTATGCCATTTTTTTCTTTTTGTAAATTTTATTATTTTAGATATTGTTTTTCTATTTTTATATATCATTTTAAACTCCTTGATTTTGGGTATGAAATGTATTTCATCAAGTCATATGCAAGTGTTTTATATTGTTAAACATCATATTTGCTCTAATTTTAAGCCCATATAAATCACAAAATAAACTGTACTATACAATAACATAAAGTAAAATATACTGTCTTGTCCCTGTTTGTTGGGCTAGCATGCAATCATACATATGTATGTGTAGACTAACCTTAAGTTCCATGTAAAAGTTCAATCACACACACACAAACATGCATCAGATTACAACCTACCTTCCTATCTATATTCAGTCTCCACAAATTCTTATCGAAAATAGGATTGTAACTTAAAACCTACATCAACAATTCTTATTAAGGTTTGCCACATGCACTTAAGGTCTTTGTGCTTTGAATGCTCAAAATATAATTATTCATGTCTCAAAAAGTTTCTTCAGCTAACACAACAGTATTTATTAGGTTAGTATTATCTGATGTTTACTGACAGAGCTGCAGAATTTAACATGGCATAGATTTTGATATAGGATGTTTTTTTAAAATAGATTTTGGACCCATTTTATATATTCAAGACATTTTTGTCAATGCTGTAGCTTTGTAGCTAATCTTTAATTGGATTTAGACTACCACCTGTCTCCTATAGAGCGACATAAGATTGGTATCATTATGTACCATATAGAGAATAACATTGGATTATACCCACAGTGCTGCTGTAAACATTTGGTTTTTATCATATCATCACAGTGTTGGATATATAATTATTAATATACCATCAATGTATGTTTGAACATTTTTCACAAAATAATACTGTGCAATATTAATTGGTTAAGAATAAAGGTTGTATGGCATACATATTATTCCTAGATACACAGCCTAATTCACCATATTCACATGGATGTAAATATATTAACTTGATGTCATCTTTCATATGTGGGATTTATATTTTATACCTGTCCCATTTCATGGAGGACCGGATATAGTGTGCTGTAATGACTGCATTTTCTTCTATCATTAAAAAAATTAAGGTATCAGATAAAGGAAAAAATTTGGTGCAATACATTTATTAAGATTTAAACAATTATTCCAATTTTCAATCCAAGATCAAGTTGATTTATCCAAATTTAATATTGAGTAGAGTAATTCTTATGCTAAACAAAAATATGTACACTGAATCACCTCAAACTTAATATTTTGGAAGCTATTTAAAAGACTTTTAAATTGTGTCTGAGAGCCAGACGATGTATTTTTCGGTTCGAAAGCATAAACTTAGGATTTGTCAGGAACGAAATTTGAAGTGATTTAGGGTGTAGGTGTTAGGCTTGTTTCCTCGTCTTTAAAAATAGGGTTTGAAATTGTCCCAATTTAAGCATAATTGTATTGTCAGGCATTCAAGATTGTTGCATATAATTCCTTTATAAAACTGTATACATTGAAAACATTTCCAAACCAAGTACTCTTTAAAAAATTTGATTTTTTTATTTATTGATACAGTTTTAATAATAGCCAATTGCATAATGATATCAGTTTGGTGGCTAGACAGTTAAAAAGTCAATATTCTGAAAGTAAGGGAGGATTCAGTAGAAAAAAATATTATTCTATGTATTATTAATGTCTTGAAGGGATATTAAATGAGATCTGCTATTGAAAGACATGTCCTCAAGTTCCACATCTAATGTTATATTGACAAGCTACTTTGGTGTTCACAGCTCCTCGTACCTGGATTGTTCAGGATGGAATATTGTATGGTCTTTTGTCAAGCATTTGGGTACAAAATGAATTGTCTAAAATTTTAGCCTAAGTAATACATTTATTGTTATAGACTGCTATAGTAATATACAGGGATTGATACCAGTTATTTTCCAGTTTACCCTTTACTATAAATTTATAATGCTAATATATCATATAAATGAAAAGTTGATTTACAACAATTATACAATCAGCCTATTGATGTAAAAAAAATAAATTCACAATAAGACATTATGAATAACTTTGCACATTGATGTAATATATCTGTAAATTTCAATGGTTCACAAAAATGTACTTTAGATATTATGCACACGATACCCATAGTTTCATCATTTTAATCAAATCTAGTCAACAGTATTGGAATTTATTAGTTTGCTTGCCTCACATTGTTTTATATGTCTAAAGTTTGTTCCATGTAAAAGCCAGTGTGGAACGATATTCTATACCTTTACAAAACAGCTGCTGGAATTTTGTACCAGCGTTCTAATGATATTATTTCTAATAGGTCCAGACCTCCTTTTGACCATTAACTGAAAAGGGAAATGGTGTTAATGACTGGTGATTGCAGGGCGGTTTTTATGAGGTTTTTGTCTAGTTTTCTTCTCAAAGGAATATTAAATACAAATCAATGAAAGGAATGTTTTACTACAGTTAGATATGGTGCTGACAGAGACTTATGTACTACTGTCACAGCGAGTTCTGATAAAGACGGGTGGTTGGAGGGAGCTTCATGCTGCCCTGGTTCTCTCGGAGCTGAAGGGGAACAGGACGCCGATCCATTTGTAATGTCTGTATTGCATCCTGTTATCGTCCTGTATTTGGCCCATCTTGTCTTTGTTTGTTGCCAGTGTTGTCGTGGTGGTTTCCTTCAGCCATTGGTCCGGCACATGGTTATATAAGTGAAATACCCTTGAGTACGACGTTAAACTTCAATCAAACAAACAAATGCTTTTGTCTTCTTGTCAATCTGAAGTTAACTCCATTACTAGTATATTGTTGGTTCATGTGCCAAATGCGTGCAGAGAAATTTGTTTTTATAAGTTATGCGTTAAATCTTTAAAAATGGTCACAAAATTTAGTTTTTGGGGGCTCCAGCAGCTTTGTATTCTGATTAATCAATTCTTGTGCTGGGGATTTTTAAAATGTCTGCCAATTATAAAGCATTGGCTTGCACCCGTCTCCTTGTCATTTTAAAATAGGAAGCCATGTTTGTTTCAGCTGTTAATGTGGAATATTTCATGGGCACAGACAGTATTCCATATTTTCCTTTAAATGTTGTATATGTTTGTAACTTTTTAAACAAACATCTGTGTGGCATCCACTAATGTGCTAAGAAATGATTTACTTTTTATCTGGAGAAAAAAATAAATATGTTTGAATGGGAATTTTGCCAAGCAAATGTTTGAGATAGTATATATGTGTACTTGTGTGTATGTACCCTAACAATTTGTCCTCTGTTTTGGTACCGTTACTCAAATGTCAAGTAAAATTAAATCAAAACAACTTTTGTCTTCATTGAATTATTTTACCTTATAGAAGCGTTGAATTTATAGGACAACGTTGCCAATTTTATATAAGCTTATAAATAAAGTTTTCAGTATTTTCAAAGTTGAGCAACCTGAATCTTACAAAGACTTACACAATACTCTTACCCATTGTTCACCAACAATTTAATTAGATAGATTTCTAATAGGGTAGGCCAGCGACAAAAAAAAAGGGAGATAAGTCTGTTATTTCTATGACTGGCAGTGCCCCTTTGCCTTGGACAAACAATATATAGATTTTAGTATTGTTTACATTGTATGGTCAATTGGTCAAGATCAAAGTGAGGCAAATTTTGTTTGGAGTGCAAACAAAACCATATATGACAAACTGTAAACCTGTGTATTGCATTGTTAGTCCATGACATAAGTGGCAGTGTCTGTTTACTGTTATATGGGTAACAGATTTATCGCCCTTTATTAGACAATGGACAACCACATGAGACTAAATCAGGATCTTAGGCACTTGTCTCAATAATTAAGATCTGATATTCCTTTAGCTAACAGTGCTCCATGACATCTGGTGCTTTATGGTTCCAAAAGGTCTCCATATCCAATGAAAGGATCGCAGTGCTAGTAATGCTGGGCTTTTCATCACAAAGTTTTGAAGAGCAGTTCTGTGATTTGTCATTTCTAGACTAACCAATACCACTCCATTTGGTCTTGTCGAAGCTACATCTGCCACAAGCCATTACCATGCAGACCAGGCTTTATTAATAAATGACTGACATCTGTTTGGCCAAAAATTTCTGTCTGATTTTAGAAAACAAGAGCTGGCATAAACTTCTATCGTTTTGTAAAATTTGGCCAATAATTCGCCAAGGGTGTTCTTATTATCATGTATCTTTTTTTTGTACACTCTGTAGAAAAAAATAACGATTCATGGTGACGTGATTGATGAACGGTATTGATATTTAACAAATTGACACAGTCATAAGAAGAGTTATTACCCTTCAATAGCTGTTTTTGTCGTAGTCATTACAGGATAGCCCACGGCCATGGCTTAATTGGTTAGCGAGTGCGCTTACTTAAGCCTACTTCCATGTACTGTTCGGGTTTCCACCGTAATTAAGTAAGGAACAGTGTGAAGTGGACAATCTGTCATCATATAAGTGAAATACCTTAAGCATGACGTTCAACCCCAACCAAACAAACATTACAGGATATCTATATAATTGACCGTGTAAAATTATAAATTTTGGACTGAGATGTACTTTATGTACCAGATGTTTTACTTTACTGCCTTCTGGCTAAAGGAAGTATGTAAGTCACACATAATATTTTTTATAGCCCTGCACTATATTTGTGAGGGTATCATAAAATAGGTGCTGTCTGTTTCTCCGTCTCCAGTTATATTTCGAGCTTAATCTTCAAAAGTACTCAATGTATCGAGCTAAATTTTATTTTATTTAACAGCTGACATATTGGGACTGTGTACTGTCAAAGTGCCTTTCATGGAAGTTTTGTCCGTTCATATGTCCGTCATTTGCCTTCACCTACCTCTGGTCATATTCCAGGCTTTATGTAAAAAGTTGTTTCATTTAACAGCTGACCTACTGGGAGTGTGCTCTGTCATGGTGCTATTCATGTTGCATTCTTGGAAGTTTATCTGTCCATCCATCTGTTCTTTGCCCCCACTCTACCTGCTATAATAATCTGATATCTATCTAGAAAAGTACTTAATGTATTGAGCATTTACTTGTCTCTTATTACCGCTGACATAGTGGGACTATGCTCCAGAATGATACTGTCGTGGTGCTATTCATGTAACATTCTTGGAAGTTTGTCTCTATGTCCGTCTGTCCATCATATGCCTTCACTTTACCTCTTGTCACACTCTGGCCGAAAGTACTCAATGTACTGAGCTGAAATCTTTATTTTATTTAACAGCTGACATATTGTGACCTTGCTCTGCCATAGTGCTATTCATGTAAAGTTTGTCTGGCAGTCCATCAATCTACCTGCTGGCAAATTTCGATGTCTGTCTAAAAACGAATACTCGAGTATCAAGCTCAGACTGTGTTCTGTCATGTAACATTTTTGGAAATTTGTTTGTCTGTCCATCCGTCAATTCTTTGCCTCCACTCCACCTCCTCTGATGTTCTGATCTCTGTCTCAAAAATAATTTGATAGTTAAACTGGTGCAATTGCACTGTATGCCCCCTGCTTGATGGAATGTTTATAGCACATATTCCTTTCATATTATTTGCAAAAGGACTAAATTTGGAAACCCATATGCAAAACGTGCCATTTTGAAACCTATGGAAATGGAATACAGAAAACACTTTGACAACATGAAATTACAATGCCCATGGTTATAACATATTATAAAAAATAAAAACCAATTATTTAATGTATGTCTCATGTACAGATGATTGAACCCATTTATAAACAAACCGCTCTAGAAGGCTCTGTAATTAATTGTGGCAATTGCTTGTCTTGTAATACTCCCAAAGCAGGTCACATTTCCTCTCCGAATACATATATTTCTTAGAATGTATTTCATTTTGTCCTCATCAATGCTTTTTGTTACATAATTTAATGTGATTTCCGAACTAAAGAGGAACAGGATGCTGTTTTTCTTTAGGATATCTTTGTATTGTCCAGGGATGTTACTGTTTGTTGTCACTGGTGTCAGAGTTGGTTTTCTTCACCCATTGGGCTTAGCCAAAGGACATTAAGTGTGATTAAACCCCAATCAAACAAAAACATGTGCATGTGTTTTGGCCAATTTGTACACACACAGAACTAATATTATAGAGCAATACAATACATGGCAGTCAAGTTTATTATAGGTTCATTTAAACAACTTACAGCCTCAGTGCTAGGGTATTACACTAATAAGCTTTGGTCCCTTTTTTGAGTTATTTCCCCTTTTTTCCCTGCTTTCCGAGTTAATTTTGTTTACAAGATTTTTGTTAGGTATATTCTTGATGGTTTTCTCTATTTTTAAAGATGTTTAAAAGAGGTTAAAAACAAATCTGGCTTGAATTGCTGATGTAAAACTTTGTAAGCCAAACATATTAATCCTGGTTATTTATTGAAAGTCAATGTAGACAGTTCAGATTAAACAGAGTTTGAATACTGGTTCCTTCAGATTAGGGAGCGTCAGTAAATTTTACCAAAGCATACACCTCTATGGCCTTATACCTCATTTACTAAAAGTCAAGCTAAAAACATCAAATATCTTCTTATGGAAATCTCATTCTTATCTTCAAATATAGTATTATTGTAGTTTGTGGAGGTCTATTTCATAAAAGCTGACTTAAATCTAACCCAGTGTTTAAATGCAGAGCATTACATGTACACCATGGTCCAACAATTAGCAGGGGAGATAACTCGGTCTCTTTTTGTCTCTCACATTCAAAACATGTTGTCATCAACTGCTAATGTATTTAATCCATACTGCATAAATATGGGGGGAGGGGGGAGGGATTTATAAATTTTCTTGAGAATTATTAACTGTTCTATTTTAAAAGATCATACAGTGTAAGATGTCCAAGCAAACATTAAGAATAGTTGGGGAGGGGTGTTTTAGCATTAACCACTTTGTTTATACACAGTTCAATATCTGGAAATTATTTGACTTAATCAGAAATAAAAAGTTTTATTTTAAAAACATTTCATAGTATTTATTCCACATAAAATCTATTATTTGAAAAAAATATGCAACACTTGTGTTTCTTATTTGTGCGAACAATGACCATTTGCAATTAATTATAGCTGTCTGTTTACATGGTCAATAACTTCAATACAGTTTTAGGATGGTTAGGGATTTTTGTAACTATATGTGTAACATTAAGGATATTTCCATGTATCTATATGAAAACAGATTCAACAGACCTCAGGGAGATAAACATGTTCACAAATGGTTAAATCTTTCAGAAGTGAAAAGTCTGTAAAAACCCATGCTGTTAATTGTGACCATTGAAGCGTAAATACCAGATATTTGGTCCTCAAAACTTTTTTAAAGATTTATATTTTTAATATGACCGGTAGCCAATCTTAGAACAAAAACTCGCCTTATTAATAGAACCTCATTATTTTTTTTTTTATCGAAAATAAGTTGTGTATTCATATTTTATATTATTAGACAATATTATGCACAAACAAATTTATAAACCATTTTTTGGACAATAACAAAAAGTGCAAAATTTAATGTAGAATAAAATTAATAGCAAATATGTAAGTCAAAATATCTGGATGTCATTCTCCATTGTTCTATAATAGAATACCACAATGCACTAAAATACTAAACACATGGTTATACACATACAGACAGCAAATACTTATACTTTATGAAGTAATTGTAGTAAAAAATTAAGCATACAGAGTACTTGAGAAAATATGTGCTGACAAAATGACCACAGGGTGAAAAACAACTAAAAGTCTTAAATGTTTCTGAAACGACTTAAAATAGTAACTCCCTATTTTTTTTACCAAGGTTTTCAGGGTCACATTTTCAAAAAAAACCCCAAATTAAACTATTAGATTTTATGGTTCGATCTGGATAAAGTGTGTTGATTTGTTGGTTTGATTTGGGTTTTTCATGATGCCAAAGGTTATATTACTAGTATATAAGTGTTCAATCGTATTCTCGCAAGAGTTTCTATAGTGGACGAAACTACGACAACTCTCGTACGCAGTGCCAGACCATCGCACATTAATTTCCTCCAATATTTGGGGCGACCTGGTCAGCCACAGACCAGAAAATAAAAGAAGCGAAAAACAAGATGGACCGGGTGTAAATTAGAGCCAATGTCTTTGACATAGGAAGTAGAATTGATTATATTGTAGAATGTATAAGTGTTACAGCCCAAGGTGTGAAGGAAACCACTGCAACAGAAACAAGACCAGGAACAATAGGCGGTGAGCAAATTTACAGTACAAGACACCTGTACAAAGTAGGTCAATCCTTGGTTTCCTGTTCACTCAATGGGTATCAGGGTACATAAAGTTCCCATCAACTACTCGTCCAAATAAAATGGGATTTGCTGTGATCTCCTTTGTGTATATGTAGGGTTGGAATACTTTAGTTAATTAGAGGTCCATATTGTTTGAGGTGCCAAGTGTTATGTCCTCCGGTTTAATATCTAAGGGACCCTCTTCTCTGGTTGCTTCTTTCCATTCATCAGGAGAGTCAGAAGAGAAACAAGGAACAGTATCCCCAATGATACATTCCCTGGACGCACTCTCACTGGCCGTCAGCAGAGAGGTTGTAGTGGAGGGCACAGAATCAGAAGTAGACATCATCCCGAAGCTCCCCGATACACCTGAAGGGATGCTCCAGTGCTTCATCTTGGACTGGGGCAACTCGAAACTTTTCACTGAACTAAGTCTGGCCAGGGATTCAGTTGGAAGTGTAACTGTTGATGTTTCTCGACTAGGGCGCACATCTGACTTCTTAAATCGCCAAGCCAGATAGAGGACAATGATAACGTACAGGATTACACCAGCAAATATGCCAATAAACCAGATATAAGACTTCTCCTCAGTCCCTGTTAACAAACCATATCTTTCAATTTTTATCGTTTATCTCACCCATAAAATTTGCTTTTGTTGTTCAATCATAATACTTAAAGTTTTTTAAAAAAAACCAAAGAAAAACAAAATGAGAATAATGGCAGTTATCTAACAGTCAGGCTAGCACAACTGTTCCTCATGTAAAAAGTTAAGACGGCTTTGCCATAGGTGTAATATAATACAAGTAATTGTTTTCAGATATAAAATTGTATTGCGTACATGATGAATTTATGGTTACTGGATTGAAGTAGGAAGCCATACCTGTACTGGCTATTGTGAAGCTTGTCTGAGCCCAATCACTGGAGTATGCTGAGGTAAAAGCCTGTACCTGACCAGAGTATTCATTATCAGGAAATTCACTACCCAAAACCAGGTGAGTACTATTTACAGTTTCGTTCACCAACAAAACTTCTTGAGAAGCCAGAATCACATTGTAACCTTAAGTGAAAGGAGTGTGTATTTAATGGACAAGAATAACTCTTAAAATCAGCAACATCACAAGACATTATGGATTTTCACACCTGGCTTTATTGCCAAGCAACATGTCAGTAGAAATGTTAGCATCGTTTTTAAACTAAAAACCTGTGTTGAACATGGCAGTGTCCATCTCATTTAGGTTAAAATCTGTACAGCAAAAATTCATAAAATCCTGGATTATCATTTAGTAATCTTCTTTGTAATCTACTAATCCTTAGTCACTCTTAAATTGGTCAATTGTACAGCAAGTTGTTCAACCTGTAGAAATGTAAGCAACAAATGTGGCAGAACAATGAAATACATATGACACCTTGTGCACAACCACAGTTTAACTGGGCCACTGAACACAGTAACACTTTAAGAATTTATCATTATGTCTTTTGCAAATCGTTTTCTCACCGTTAATAAATGGCTCCTGGTTTTCAGTAATGTCCCACATAAACTGTTTTTCTCCATGGGTCTCGGTTCTTAAGTTAGTGGGAGGTGGGAGGTAAATGGCAGCATCACTAACAGCTGGAGAACAAAATAAAGCAAGATGACCAGACTGACAGTATTAGGTTTCTTAACTTACAACTATACCTTCCAATTTTATCTAGATTGATTCTCAGGCCATGGAATGCAATTAGTATAGAATCATCATCTAACTGGTAAGATATTAAGTAAGATATGTGTAGCTGCCTTGAGTTCAATGATATCCATGATTTTCAGCTCATGTAAGAATTGTCTGTTGAAACTAACATACTGTTGTGAGTACACTCAGAAGGTTGCTTTTTAGTTTGGTCAAGATAAAGAAACATCTTGTTCTAATTCAGATTTATAAATCTAATCTTATTGCTAACTGTACTTTAAAGCACTTGCCAACACACTTCAATTCCTCAACTACATGGTTCTTTATGTATGGTATGACATGTTTGTTGAAACCAATTCTTACAAAAATATATTTGGAATAAACATATCATGGTACGAGCTCCATATTGCTATAACTTTAAAAGAATGTAAGCAAGGGTAAATCCGGCTATCTGGTTATATTAGTGCCATGGTTTTTATATTTGCTGTCTCCAAAAGTAACTTGCCCCGTGAGGGAGCGGGTGGGCCATAGCCCTGCAGAATACTCCCTCAGCTTCCTCAGTCGATCGTAAGAGGCGAGAAAAGA
>JAVFBW010093808.1:0-16742 GCA_034783835.1 Mopalia ciliata
ATATGACGACGGACACAAATACAGAACATCACAAACAAATCTGCTTCCCGTTACTCTTTAGCTCTGCGAACACCAGGGCAACTGAAAGCAACCTCTTTTCTCGCCTCTCACGATCAACCGAGGAAGCTGAGAGAGTATTCTGCAGGGCCATGGCCGACCCACTCCCTCACGGGGCCCTTAGATTAAACAACAAAGCGGAAGTGATGAGAAACAAGATGTGAATGGAAGTATTACATTTTGAAACCTGGAATTCTTCGGCCCCCCAATTCAGGACTTTAAGCTAATTAAAAACCCCAATTAAGGTTACTGTACAAAATTCCTCAAACTATGATTCAATTCAAGTTTGACAAATTAAAAAGTAAAATTTTTCGTTTCGGATTGCGAAGAAAATGGCCTAATGGGGAAAGGCAGTTTGTTCTGAGAGTAATAATGCTAATTTAATGCTGTCTTTAGTTAGCACTGGAAGATGATTAACTCTCTACAAGTATCAAAACACTTAAAGTTTTGTGGTTCTGCTGTGTCAATTGCTGTTGGAATACACTCCTGTCATATAAGTGAAATACCTCTTAAGCAAAACATAAAGCACTAATCAATCTATCAATAAATGGAAATAAAATATCTTCTAGCATAATTTGGGGGACTGCAGCTGTGGCTTAGTGATATAGTGTGTGCTTACTCATCTTACTGCAAGTCTGTTTGTGGACCATCAGGTATATGGGCGAGTCACACGATTTGGCCCCGGCAAATGTGTAGGTGATTTTTAAAAAGTTTCCATTCACTTTTCCACCGTACTTAGGCAAGGCAGTGTGAAGTGGACCATCAGTCATCATATAAGTGAAATACCTGTGAGTATTACATTGAACCCTAGACAAACAAACAAACCAACAATATACATAAAAGCACAACGAAACACCAGGCAATCAAACAATCAATTTTAAAAAAATGTATTTTTATTATAATTTGATAAGGTTATATTCCGGTTATTCTTATGTGTTTTGTTTTTAAGATGACGAAGCGTATGCTGAAGACGTTAGAAGGAACACGTTTCGCTGGCTGTCCAATCATTCCAGTGGCCGCTAAGCCAGGAGGGTCAGAGGTCAGGATACAAACGTTAAGGTCAAGATGTTAAGAAAAATAAAAAAGAGTAATGTTTAATGGAGATTATAGAGAATTAACAAGCCTAGATCTATAATTCAGCCTTTTTTACTGATGTTAATTTCCGGTTTATAAGGTAGTCACATGACGTTCTCTGGCATTCGTGGGGTATAGAATAAGCTTGAGTGCAACGGGAATGCACAGTCAAACAAAACAAAATGGCAACAGGTTGTGTCAAAGGTGATTTCTTCATATGACAGTGGCGCATAAACACTAAATCTTTTTTTAAAAAAAGGACAACAAAATGTTGATATCTTGATAACAAAAGAAGAAACAAAATACTGACATATCATCTTCACGGTTTTCAGGCTGGAGATTCTGAGGCCCAAGGTGTCACACAGTTAATTGAGGCCCTGTCAGCAAACGCTTACATTCCCCAGCGTAACCCAGAGGGAGTGTTCATATTTTCAGTGGATCACTGTTTCTCAATACGGGGTCAGGGCACAGTAATGACTGGTACTGTAGTCAGTGGGAGTGTCGCCATTAACGATGTAAGTTTTTTGGCTTAAGAAAGAGCTTACCTGTGTAAAAATTACCTGGGGCATGTCTTACAAAGCTTGCATAGCTAACTTTGTATGTAATTACAAAAACAACACAATGCTTTCAGCACTGGACATCATGGTAATTACGTCTGATGTAGGCTACACATGCTATGTAAGCCGGGCCACTGCTTGCCACAGTTCTATTTAATCGACAAATTCTGAATGTAAAAAAAAAAAAAAGACTAGAGAGACTTAAGTATGGAAAACAACTTCTTAATTTATTGGATACTACGTTTCTATCTCATTTCAGAGATCGTTATCAAGTATGAAAACGTAGTATCCAATAAATTAAGAAGTTGTTATCCATACTTAAGTCTCTCTAGTTTTTATATACTCCCAACTTCTAAATGCCACTTAAAGGATCATAATTCTGAATGCATCGGGCACTGAAGTGGATAGTATGGGAAATATCCTTTATGTAAAACCACGATAAAACAAACATTGAATAAATGAAGCAAGTAAGGTGGGCTGTGGGAGGGAGCTTATTGTTGCCCTGAGCTAAAGGGCAACATGTAGCTAATCTATTTGGGGTGTCATTGTTTTATGTATTGTGATCATCCTGTGTTGTGTTTGTTGCCAGTGGTGCTGGGGTGGGTTTGTTCACTCATTGGTCTCACATGTGAGTGAAATAACCTTAAATGTGGTTTTAATAATTAATCAAACAAACAAACGAGGAATCAAACAATAATATTAGTGTTATAAATGAAAAGTGTTCATAAAATACATACTTAACAAGAACATTGAAAAAAGGTCTGCTATGATAGATTTTGAAAACTCAGTTCACCAATGATGACAAATCACTGCGCAAATTTGAAGTCTTGATGAGGTCCAGTTTTTATCTGTTGACCTCTCAAGGTCACTGTGGACGGATGTGATTGGCTGAGGATAAACTATAAAATTCACTTAAAAATCTCTGACGAGTTCAACATATAGACATGGCCTCTTTGAGTGGCATTTACAAGTTGAGAGAATCATAAGGCAAAGAACGGCTTAGTATGGATAACAACTCCTGGACTTTTTTCACACAACGTTTCTATCTCATTCCAGAGATGTTGCCGTGGGTTGGGAGGGAGCTTCTTGTTGCCCGGGTGCTCTGAGCTAAGAGGCAACATGGAGGCGATCTGTTTGTGGGGTCATGGTATTACATCTTGTGATTGTCTTTTGTTGTCGGTTTGTTGTCTGTTTGTTGTCAGTGGTGTTGGGGTAGGTTTGGTCTCAAACCCTGTCATATGAGTGAAATATCCTTAAGTGTGGTTTTAATAATCGATAAATCAAACAAACGAGGAATCAAACAATAATAATAGTGTTGTAAATGCTAGGTGTTAATTAAATACATAGATAACAAGAAACAGTGAAAAAATGTGAGCGAAGATGAAGGATTTTGAAACCTCACCGATGATGACAAATCACTGCAAATTTGAAGTCTTTGATGAGGTCCAGTTTTTATTTGTTGACCTCTCAATGTCACTTTGGACAGATGTGATTGGCTGGGGTTAATCTGGAAATTCACTTCAAAATCTCTGAAAAGTTCAGCCCGTGAATGTGGTTTAGAGGTTAGCATGTCTGCTTAGTAATCCTACTTCTACGTACCATTAACAGGTTTGAGTCCTGTATATGAGTGAGTTACATGATGTGTCTCCAGCCATTATAAAGGTGGATTTTGGGAGGTTTCCCCCTGGTTTTCTGTTGTATTTTATTTTAAGCAATTTTAAACCCCAATCAAACAAAAAATCTTTGCAGCTTTCCTCTGTACTTAAGTAAGGGCTGTGTCAAGTCGGCAATCCTTTGGATATAAGGGAAATACCTTTGAGTACCATGTTAAACACAGGTTTGCCACCATAATTTGGCAAGGAGTAGTGAGAAGTGGAAAATCTATTGCATATAAGAGAAATACCTTTGAGTACCATGTTAAACACCAAAACCAAACTTATCACTGGAGGAAGATTAATTAATAAGATGGGAAGTGTTTTACTTCCCATCTTATAGTTGTGTAAGTGTGACAATAACTGTTGAATATACCACTGCTGCATATGAGTTAAATACATTTAATCAGGGTGTTTAATTCCAATCTATCAATCCTATTTTTCTGTTGATTTCAGACAATTGAAATTCCCGCCCTAAAGGTGAACAAGAAGGTCAAGTCTATTCAAATGTTTAAAAAACCAGTTGACAAAATCATTCAGGTATGTTGTATTGTCTGGTCCATGTGCCAGTAAGGGGTTTATAGGAGGGAGATTCCTGTTGCCCAAGGGGGCCGTGGCTAAGTTGTAGTGTCTGTGCTTTATACTTATCCTACTTTGATGTACCGTTCAGAGGATTGAGTCCGTCAGTGGACCATCATGATTTCATGAAGTTTCCCCTCAGTTTTTCTCTGTTAATAGGCAAGGAACTGTGTCAAGTGGACAAACCGGTATCATAAGTGAAATACCCTTGAGTACAATGTTAAACCCAAAACAAACAAACATCCTAATGTAACAAATACATAATACTTCAAAAGTTCACTCTTTGGCCATGGCTTAGTAGTTAGCAAGTGTTTGTCACGGGTTTGTGTCCATCTGTTGACCCTCAGATATATGAGTGAGTCACAAGATGTGGCTCCAGTAATCACAGGGTTGGCTTTTACGAGGTTTCCTCTCGGTTTTCGACCGTCATTAGGCAAAAAAACAGTGTGTAGTGGATAGTCTGTTGTCATTTAAGTGAAATACCCTTGAGTTTGACGTTTAACCCCAACCAAACAAACATAAAAAGCTTTAATATGCCATTTTTCTCTGATTAGAGTTTAATTTGTCTCCCCTTATTCTTCGGCAGGGTGATCGAGCAGGGATATGTGTGACTCAATTCGACCCCAAACAATTAGAACGTGGACTGGTCTCAACACCAGGAGAACTTCCTACCATTGAGGCAGCCATTGTAACCATAAAAAAAATCCCATACTTCAAAGGGAATGTCCTTAACAAAGCCAAATTCCACATCACAACCGGACATGAAACAGTCATGGGGAAAATATTCCTTTTTGGAAGAGAAGTCAGTGAAGAGGAATTTAAAACTTTATCAACAACTGAAAACAATTTTGACTTTTCTAAAGAGTTCTCATTTTGTGAAGAGCTCTTTGGAAAAGAAGGCAGTAAAGCATCAGACAGTTCCCATGGTAACCCTTTACAGAGTTCAAACATGGTTCAGTATGCCTTCATTGAATTTGAAAAACCAGTCACATGTCCAAAATCATGCCTTGTGATTGGTTCAAAGCTTGATACAGACATTCATGCAAATACCTGCCGAATAGCTTTCCAAGGAAAAATGTTAGAAGTCATGGAAGACAAAAAGTACCGTGAAACAGTACTACCAAAATTAAAAGTTTACAAATTCAAAACTCGAGAGGGTGCTGTTGATCGAGTAGCGGATGATTATTCAGTGATTGGTAAAAATCTCTTCAAGAAAGAAAGTAACATACAAGTGTTTGTCGGATTAAAGGTGACCTTATCGAGCGGAGAGGAAGGGATCATTGAAGGAGGCTTTGGACAGAGTGGAAAATTTAAAATCAGAATACCAGGTTTGTTATACTAGGTTATAAAAATGCTTCTAAAAATTTTTTTCACCTCCTCTGATCAGTATCTCGCCCACAGCTTAGTGGTTAGCGTATGTGCGTACTAATCCTGTTGTGATGTACCATTCTCCGAATCGAGTCCATCTGTCAACCATCAGGCATATGATTTTAACACAATGTGATTCCAAAAGTCAAGGTTTTCTCCTGGTTATCTACGTGATTAGCCAAGAAACAATGAATTAACGTTGAATCCCAATCAAACAAGCAAACCAATCAGTTTCTCCACTGAACCATTTTTATTTAACAATTTTTTTAAAACTTGTAATTTGTAAAAAAAAAAAACACTTGTAAAAAATAGTTAACAATTTTTGTATAAAAAAAAAAAGATTTTTATCGACTGAGTCAGGATTCAGTTTTTCATTGCCCTGGTGCTATCAGAAAAACAAAATGCTGATCTTTTGGCTTATCATGATGCCAGAGGCTTCAACTTCAAGGTTGGTTTCCTTCACCGATTCAGGGAAATTTTTCCAGCTCCTATTCCAAAACCCTCAGATCAGAGTCCGGTACTCCAACCAAACTCTAAACATGAATTCAACAATCACATTTGCATTTGTTACACCTCAGTCCTTGTTTTATGTCCTGAAAATGACCACAAGTAGGCCTACTTATAACTCTAACCAGACATATGATTCCTATTCTGTTTGCAGCTGGAGTTTCGTCTGCAACCAAAGAGAGGTATGCCGGAGTAGGGAAGAAGAAAGGAAAGACAAAAACAGATGATGCATCCAATCATAATGATGCTTCTTCAGATCAACAGCCAATCAAAATTATTTTAAAATTCAAACGTTACCAGTATGATCCAGATAAGAAAATGATACAAACATGATGTAGTCATTTCTAATCAGACTTCAATTGACTGAACAGTTAATATATAGTACAATCAGGAGTGGTTTTTATACCATTAAAATTTATGTGTAATTGTAAAAAAAAAAATCCTTTGTTCGTATCACATGTGGAAAATCATATCCACCATTGGAGTGAAATCCCAGGTTTCACAAAGTGATCTTTAATAGCTTACGAGGCCCGCAGCCGTGGCTCAGTGGTAGCGAGTGCGCTTCCTGAACTGAACATGGTTCGATTTACCGTTCACAGTTCGAGTCCGCCCATCAGGTATATGAGCGAGTCACATGTTGTGGCTCCGGCAATCATGGGGGTGGTTTTCCACTGTAATAAGGCTGTGTACAGTGTGAAGTAGACAATCCTTTGTCATATAAGTGAAAGACCCTTGAGTACAACGTTAAACACCAATCAAACAAACAATTAATAGCTAAGGTTCATAGAAGTCCAGTTTAACTACCTGAACCCTTAATGGGTAGTTAAGCTGGAGAATTACATGTATTGTAACTCAATTTGAGACATCATTTGTAAAAATAAAAAAATCAATTCAGACTCAATTTCTAAGTTTAAGTGATATAAACATAAATAGATCGGCATTAAAAACTCAGTATTTGGATGTCTATGAACCCCAAATGTAAAATGAAAATACCATGACCAGTATTGAAGAACTAGTGATAACATCACAGTTACGTTTCATGAAAGGCAAAATCGCTTCGTGAAACGGGTTTTTCAGGGCAAAATTTGAAAAAAATTGTTGGTTCCCTCTGGAAGATAAATTAATGACCAAATTTTTTTATTAAAATTTAACATTGCATCCAGGGATATTAATAATGTATAGTCTAAACAGTGGTTTGACTGGTCCCTTTAATTTGTGCTTATTAATATTTCATTATGTTGTATCCAACTAAAAGATAAATTTATGAATGAATTTTTTGTTTAAAATTTTACATTTTATCCAGGGATATTAGTAATGTAAAGTCTAAACAGTGGTTTGACTGGTCCCTTTAATTGATACTCATTACTGGTTAAATATTTTATTCCAAAGATTATTTTGAACTGATGTCTTGTGAAGGTGTTATACACCTGTTTGGGTTTTTCTTTCACGGCGGCCCTCTGGCTAATGCCAGTTTGTTTTAAGAGTCGCCATGCTGTCTTTGCTAAGCACTGGATGAAAATTAACTTTCCAATATTATGGAATGAGCCCTTCACATCTTAGTTGTGCTGGCATCCATTGTTGTCATTATACTCCTATAAGTAAAATACCCTTAAGTACAAATCAATCAATCTTTTGATATTTTGTACCCTTTAGCTTAATCACCTCAAATTTCTTCCATGACAAATATAAACTTTTTTGCATGTTGTGACAATATTACAGCATGTATTTGTTACAAATGTATGTTTTCTGACAAATGTTGATGCCTTCTAACTGAAAAATCATTCTTCTGCCTCTCAGACACAATTTCCAAGTCTTTTAAAAAATAAACAGCTTCCAAAATAGTAATTTAATTGACGACATTGAGGTGATTTAGGGTAAAAATTGGCACTTGTAGTTAGGCTCTTCATAATGCTTTGTTTTTTGAGGCAATTAAATCCTCAAAGAAACACAAAATTCCCAGAATTATCACAAGCAGTTTTGTGTTCTTATCAACCAAAGAAGAAATAGCAGATACCAAGAAGTATTCAAAGAGTTAGATCAAGTGTAGGTGCTAGAACAGTGGAATTGTCATACCCTTGACTCAATGGTGGCAGCTTGAGAAGAGTTATCTTCCCATTTTATAAGAATGACCAGGATGTAAAGGTATAGGGAAAATCATGCAATAGGGAACAGCAATATTTACATAAAACATCCAATTTGTTTTTATGCAGTCATATATATAGATATATATATATATACATATATATCAATATGTGTACATATTTGTATAAAGCAATAAATACATATATATGTACAAATATACAATATATACCCATTGACGTATATAATACATCATAAATAGTTAAGGCAAAAACACTTCAAAACCCATTGGTACATTTTCAAAATGCAAAAATTTAAAAAACATACTGATGATGAAATCAGGCAAGTGAATGAAAGTGGTTGAAATGCTCTATATATAGAAAAAGAACAAGAATTTCATGCAATCAAGCAATGCGTGACAGCAAAGGAATTGAACGTGCACACTGGCATGCTTGCGAGCTACAATGAAGATGCAGACCTAAAAAACAAACTGGACATTTCCTAACAGCCTCTTTTCTAGCTTTTATTTTGAACTTTTTTTTTTTTTTTCATTTAACAATTTATATCTTTCTTTTTTTAACATCTTTTGTTTGAAGCATTGTATAATTCCTGAGTAGGGTGTGGAGTGTTTAAAGGGTGTGAGGGTAAGAAGGGAATTGTCTAGGCTAACTGAAGGGGTCAGGGAATCAGGGGGATTCGTCAGCGTAAGGTATGCTTTCACTGCGACTGAACCAAGAATACCAAGGCTTCACACCTGTTCCTTCCTCGGCCTCTGGAGAGCTTGCCAGCCGTGGCTTTTTTGAAACAGCACGACTTTGACTTTGTAGTGATTGAAGACTAATAACTGAAGGCCGGCTACGTTTGTCGTAACTGTCCATATGTGAATCTAAGTCCATTTGGAAAGCGTTTACAACACGGATCTGAAATCAGAAAAAAAAGCACCAAATTAAGACGATGACAACAGCCTTTAGACAGACAAACATCCACGAAATACAGACCAGGAAAATCGTGTGAGCCACATAAAAGAATTGGGGAAAAGCAAGCCACAACAAAGAGACAAAAAAGCGAACGAAAAGCAAATTTAGAAAAAAAAAACAACATGCAAGTGTTCCTGGTGCCCAAACAATGGCCTGTTCCATACCAGAACAAGATAGTGGATTGATAAAAAAAAATTGTGCATCAAAATCAAATTGGGTGCAGAATTGCTTGACATTTTGGCACAACATTTTTTACAACTCCTTTCAAAGTGTACTTGTGTTTTGCAGTGACAATCTTACACCAGTTTATTTATTTTATTAAAATAATGCTACTCAGTCCAGTTTGATACTAGTGAAAATGTCCATACGTACTCCATGCCAGCGACCATTCCAGCAGAGCAATGTCTCTCATACAGGCTTTCGATTAAAAGTAGCGAGACGACTGGGAGAAGTTTTCAAGTGTTGGTGCCAGTGCAGTGCCCTTTACGTCGCAGGAAGATTCCAGGAATTCTTACCATTTTTCTCTTACACGTCACTTGCACCATGATTGAAGCAATCGCTGTCACTTTTCTTAATTTTAATAGGGAAAATAAGCAGCCCTTTCAACCCTTCGCGCCTGTTTTAGTATTTGTGTCCTTATAAAACAATAGGATCTTAATTCTTAATTTATATTGTATTGTTTAATATGAAAATATTCATCAATAATTTACTCGATAATCTTTAAACAGATTAATTTATTTCTCATTTGTAATATAATGCGAATCTTCCAGACTATTAGACACTTATTTATCATGTGCAGCAGAAAACAATGCTGATAACATGACTTGTACGACATCAACTCTGAATTGTTACAAATACAACACCAACAATCTTTGGTAGATAGATGAACTTTTCTCAAACTAGTGTCAACAAAATTTGGCAAAACAAAAAATGTCTTTTTATATCGAAAGAACCCAAATGAAATGAATTTATTATAAGCTCAGTTAACAACTATTTGATGTTAAGCTCCACATCGTGACAATTTGGCCCAGGTCTGGATAAGTGCCAAAAATCCTAACAGATGTATTTGAAAAACAATGATAATTATATCCTTGTCATATGGTAATGCCTTGACGAGAAAATAATTACAGACGCTCTTATGTATACACCTGCTAATTAGGTCAAAGGTCAACCAAATAAGAACAGTTTGGTCGGTAATCACTGATCACTAAATCAATTTGTAGCAGCAATGTCGTCAAAAGCTGTTTATCATTAGTGTCCAGTATTTACAAGCAAAGTTTCTAATTTGCTCCGCTCGAGTGCTAAAAGGCCACAAGAAATGAACACTTGATTGACAAGAATAAAGTACCACATAATGTTCAATTTTGATCACTAAAACAATTTTGCAGCATTGTCATCAAAGTCGTTGATCATTTGTTTCCAGTAGTTCAATGGAAAGTTTCTTATGGGCACTAAATTGAAATGAATAAAGTGCCAGATAAAGTATAATTTTGAATCAGTTTACTGATAATAATGGTTTTCTTTCAGTCCTCATGCAGGAGGCAGAGTCTGAAAGTAGCTCAACTGGGCCTTGACAAAAATGGGATGTCATTATTTATCACCACACAATCTTTCTAGAGTCAGATAGGTTACTTCAGGCAATTAACCAGGTAATGGCTGTAATTTGAATAAATACCAGATCAGACAGATAGAAAATTTAGATTGATGTCTAATTCAAACTAATTTTGGGTACATACATGTAGAGCAATAGAGGATATAACTGATTTTCATCATCAATGCAAGTTGAACAAATGTGTACCCAGTGAGTGGCATGTAGTTTTAAAGATACAACAAAGGGCTGTTATTTTCAACGAGACAGCCATCCGTGACTGAATGAAAGCTAGGCTAGGTTAAATCAAAACATTGGTGATTGCTACAGGTATTGACTTATGATATATGATGGTCGTGTATTCCAACACTAAATAACCGCACTAAACACAAGTATAAAATATACTGGTCTTTATGCTCCATTTGAAATTCTCAAAACATCTTTGCCTTAGACTGGGGCTCAATCAATATAAAATAAAAACAGGTTCTTCTCATTTTTGGGATTGACATCCAGGATTTTCCATGCGGCCATTAGCCTCAGAAATCAACCGGCAATCTTCACTTGTTGATAAGACCACATGTATTGTACCATTTAATGACAATGGATGTTACTTCCTTTTGTCTTTTGAAACAGATGGTGCTGTTCTGCTTGTTGATTGGTTAAGGCCGACCAATTCACTACTTCATTCGTGCTTCCTAGCACCAGTCTCTGATGCTGATTGGTTCAATTTACCATGCATCTCAGTTTACAAATTCTGCATTAGAATTTGTTCTTATGAAGACAAAGTTATCCACAAATAACATGATAACTATAACTGTCATTGTGTATCCCTCTGGACAAACACACAGCCACTTTTGTTTACTATTTAACAATCTTTGAATATCAAATCTGTTTATTATTATTTAATTAAGTCAAATATTTGAAACTGAAACTAATGTTACGTGCAGAGACGAATAAAGAAGTCGAAAAAAATCCATATGTTTAAAATTGATTTATTCGTAAAAACGACCAATATAGTAATGCATTTGAAGTAACAGTGGGGTGAAGTGATGATACATCATTATCTATAGTTACATGTACATTGCCAATGTGTTGAGAGATATACATACATAATATATAAACATCACTGAGCAGTCCACCCGCATTATCTTCGCTTATCTCCCCTTCTTAAACAAACTATACTGTACACAAAATCTCAATATAATAAAACAAATTAGACGAATCAAACTGGACATACATGTAATAATCAGTACACAAACTACTATTCTCAAATTGTGTTCCATGATTGATAGGAAGGCAAATTCTCCAATTATTCAAAAAGATCATTTGAACATTCGTAGATCTTGCACAGCATTTAGACAGGGTATAGAGCGGAGAATGACCATGATTAGTTTATAGGTGAATTTTTGGTAGTTTAACATAATAAGTTTATTGAAAAAAAAAAAAAAAATCTTTTTTTGGTAAATTGAAACCTGTGTTTTGTATCATTTAAAGAAAAAAAAGCTAGACTTGATGAAATGTTCAGATAATAACTATTCCAAAATGCTCTGTGTATTTTTCACCACTACATAATTTTGTAATTTTTTAAAGAATAACTTTTAAGAGAATTTCTTGAGGAACAAATGAATCCATTGAACAAATGTGAGTGAATACCAGAGCTAAAAGTTGTTTTAATTAGCTATTTTAAAACAAATTTAAAATTAAAAAATTTAAAACAAAACATTCCAAAGTCAAATATCAATTCATAGATTGAAAAAATATCTACAAAAGACATAAGCCAGGAAACAAATTTTGCACTTATTTTTCAACATTACATTTGACTATTCTAGCTGTTCAAAAACATATTCTGTTCAATAATATATTTTTTTTTACAAAGATCAACTGATTGGTATTTAACGCCACGCCCAAGGGTATTTCACTTATATGGCAGGGATACCCTTATCAACACAACCAGTAAATATCAAGGTTCTGCTCTGCTGAGAACTCACTTTTCCTCCAGTGCTAAAGAAAGTCAGCCTTACTTGTTCAAAACATACGGCCCACAGCCAATTTTAAGAAAGAAAATAACAGAGCTCATTGTGTTAAGTGATGAACAGGGGATTGAAACGACAGGTAATCAAAGGTAGAGTAAATAAGGGACCACCTTTTTTAAACCATGATTTGCTATCTGGATATCATAAATTATCATAAAATACAAACTCAACCTCTTGGTGAATTGAAGCAAAATGTTCAAATTATTAACAGACATAATCAATAAATTCTCAATTAGAAATTTACACAACTGTGCAACATATACAAAAGAAAGTCAGTTTGTACAAAGTTGTTGTCTTTCATATTATACCCAAGATTTACAAGTACAAGTGAACTTTAAAAAAGGACATTTAACACAAGGATTGGAAAGGCTCAGTACCAATAACAGTACTAAAGCTAATAATAGTTTATAATATTAACTTACTCGCAGAGCATTGTACAAAAAAAAAAAAAAAAAAAAAAAAAAGGAAAATGGTTAACTTTAGTTACAGAGGTTACATGTGATGCTTCCAAAATACACTGCAATAAATAGGAGATAGGTCAATTCCAAAAGCACAGCCAGATTATCAGAGGTTTAAAAAAAAAAAGAAAAAATAAATACCCTGAAAAGTGGAACTAATTAGTTGGAGATCTCTTATGCCATGTATGAATTTGACTTTTAATAAACCGCATGAAAAAAAAAAAAAAAACTGAAAGCAAAATACTGACAAATTATTAATATCCATGGTTATTATTTGTTAAAATAAGTTGAATTTTGTCATGATTTGAACGTATTTATTTTCAAAAAGCAGCTGGGAAGTTACTGGTTTGTTACAGATTAAACAGGTATAATCAGTGTTATCAATAAGCAAAATATTAGTAAAACTTACACTGATATAGCATTTTTGTGTCTTTTTCAGACATTAGATTGCTTACACATAACTGATAAGAATTTGGACAAGAAATCCAAATTTATCTGTGATCTGTTTGATTGATTGGGGTTTAACACCGTACTAAAAGTTAGTCACTCAATTGGCATGGAGCTAGCACCCATAATCCTTAGCTCTGAAAGCACCAAGGCAACAGGAAGTTTACACTATAACTAGCACCAAAGGCCAAGAGAATGACCTAAAGTATTTAGTATAAAGACAAATTCTGGGATATCCAGATAAATTTTAAATAAGATACAAATTGTATACAGTTTCCCAGCTTGATTAGCATACTTCCTAATAATTTTGTTTCCATTTCTGATTAATGTTGGCTGTTCTGTTTTGAATCATACCAAACAGTGATGTATTATTAACACATAGGACTAGGCAACAATGGAAACAGGAGAGAACTGGAATTTACTTAGACCAAATCAACATCTAATTCTAGTAACATAAACTTTTTTATTAATCCATTTTAATCACGACAAATTCTTTTTTTTCCTAACTTGAACCTTTGACATTAAGCTTTCATTAAATTCTGCCGACGATTGTATTGGAACACAATAGTTTAATAAAAAAATGTCCACAGATTTATTGAATTGTATCTTTTCCCACCTCTCTCATAAAATCCCAAGTCTTTTTCATAAAAGTTGTTAAAAGAACAAATATATAGGATCCTTCACATTACTGAAGAGTAAGGGCACCAAAACACCATGTAATTACTTGCATTGATCTAAAGGTCATTATAGCAAATAATTCACTGGTATGTTTTTCTGTATCACAAAATTGTTTCAGTCTTTATGTTAACGCACAAACCATTTACCAAAAGTTAAACCAAAACTTATTATTTTATTTATTTTAATATATTTGCTCGATAAACCGGCAAATTAATTGCCTTATTAATAACAGGCTAAAGCCAAATCAGATCAGAAATCCAACATCAGCTGTAAAGATGTAATGTACAAGTATAGCTGGGAATGTTAAAGAGGTACATGGAACTTGAATAGTGTATTGTTTAGTGAGTCCAAAGAAAACACAAATAAAAACAAAGAAAAATCAGCTGTTTACAAGGTGAGAAGATGCAGGCAGTTTTAGAAGATATTTTATGTAAACAAAAGGTAAAACTATAAAACAGAAGGTAGATTTATACAAATTGTTAATACAAAAACAGGCAAAACAAAGTAAACTCTAAAAGTTTGAGATACAACAGAGAAAGGGCTCAAAGCCAGGATGAAAGGGGTTGAAGGTTCAACGGGAAAAAGTCCACATCAGCATGGAACAAAATACTATATCCCCTAATATATCTACAGGATTCAAAATACCTAAGTATGCTGTACATGTCATTGACATACAAAAATGAAAAAAAAAAAAATAATAATAATATTACAGCCACAAAATGTAATTCCAGTAGAGGTACTAGAGTCTAATTCAGTTGCAATGACTTAACTGTAATACGTTAATAATGGCTTTATGAAATAAAAGCTATTGGAAACTAGGACTATACAATAGAAAACATAATGGTTGGAAACTAAATGGTGTTATTTATGAAGTTAGTTGATAATAGGCTGTCAGCATAAGCCTCTATTTTGGCTACTTAATGTCTATTCTGTGCTGCCATCCAGGACGCGAGAAGCTGGGATACATATATCACGTTCCAAGCGCGCTACAAAACTCAAAGTTTAGTCATTTCATGTCCGCCTGCTGCTGGGTCCCCTGACTCTGCAGGGGTGTTCGCAAGAGCATTTGCTGCTTTTTTATTCATCCTAAGATTTTGGAGTGATTGGTAGCTATGGATTGATGACACACTGTGGCTGTCATAACGCATATCTAAACCCATGCGAAAAGCATTAACTACACGTATCTGAAAAACAGAAACAAACAGAAAAACAAGGATCAGACTACAAAACGGATCAAATAAAAAGGAATGCAATTACAAAAAATAAAGAAAACAAGATCAGATTAGATAAACACCACTCACATAGAATAAAAAGAAAATATATCAAAAGTTGATCATATGAAAGGTTGAAATAAAATAAAAAGTGTTGGGATAGTTTTAACATAAATTCACAAACAAAGGATGCTGAACGAGCAATAATTAATCAATCACACAAAACACACACATTTTTCTTTACAAACAACACACACACTCACGCAAAAACATACCACACAAGATACTGGCAACCTCCAAGTACAATTTCAGTCTCTCTCAACCATTATACCAGAACATAAAATAAATCTAAAATGTTTTTTAAAATAAACTGAAAAAAGAATTCTTAACACTAGAACTAGGAACTTTTTCAGAGCGCCAGGTTTACTCCATTTTCTTTATAGTCATATTCTCATCTTGGCTCGGCAACACAGATTTTGGCATTAAACCCAGCAAAATATTTTCACAGATGGACTGATTTTGCCCCTAGCTCTGCTGAATATTGCCACAGATGGACTGTTTTGCCATCAAGCCCTGCTAAATATTGCCTCAGACGGACTGATTTTGCCATCAAGCCCTGCTAAATATTGCCACAGACAGACTGATTTTGCCATCAAGCTCTGCTAAATATGACCACAGACAGACTGATTTTGCCTTCAAGCTCTGCTAAATATGACCACAGACGGACTGATTTTCCTCTAGTTCTGCTAAATATTGCCACAGACGGACTGATTTTCCTCTAGTTCTGCTAAATATTGCCACAGACAGACTGATTTTCCTCTAGTTCTGCTAAATATTGCCACAGACCGACTGATTTTGCCATCAAAAATGGCTGAAAACACTACCATCTCGGGAGATTATTTGAGGCTGTTTACTCCTCTGCTGATAATCTTTGTGAATACTACAGCAGTCAGTCAATTAGTTCTAAATACATACATGTACATATAAAGTACTACAGCTTCAGTTATTTCAGAAAACCGTATCACAAGAGCATAAATAACTAGGTCCATAAAGACAGGTATCTTCAGTTTCGGCAAAATAAAACCTTTCAGTTCAACTGTGCCAAAAGTTTAGTTTGTTTGATTGGTGTTTGATGCTTAAGCTTATTACGATGGAAAACCAGGAGAAAACCTTGTAAAAACCAGCCCCACAATTACCACAGCCAAAACAAGTGACTCGCTCATATACCTGATGATTGACAGGCAGACTCGATCCCGTGAGCGGTAAATTGAAGCAGGTTCATTTTAGGAAGCGCACTCTCTATGACTAAGCCACGGCCCCAAAAGTTTACAATCTATTTCAATGATGCTGCAGCTAGCTAAGTTTGGTTGATTGATTGAAGACTAACGCCGCACTTCAAAGTTGTTCAGCCCAATGGGTGTAGGAAGTCCCCCTCTACCCCTCTGGCAACAAACATGGACTATCACAGGCATAATTC
>JAVFBW010093909.1:0-16740 GCA_034783835.1 Mopalia ciliata
AAGAAATCTATTCTAGAGGAAGGTTTCCAAGTAATCTAGAGGTAGGCTTCCAAGAAATCCATTCTAGAGGAAGGTTTCCAAGTAATCTAGAGGTACATGTAGGCTTCCAAGAAATCTATTCTAGAGGAAGGTTTTCAAGTAATCTAGAGGTACATGTAGGCTTCCAAGAAATCTATTCTAGAGGAAGGTTTCCAAGTAATCTAGAGGTACATGTAGGCTTCCAAGAAATCCATTCTAGAGGAAGGTTTCCAAGTAATCTAGAGGTACATGTAGGTTTCCAAGAAATCCATTCTAGAGGAAGGTTTCCAAGTAATCTAGAGGTAGGTTTCCAAGAAATCCATTCTAGAGGAAGGTTTCCAAGTAATCTAGAGGTAGGTTTCCAAGAAATCTATTCAAGAGAAAAGCTTCCAAGTAATCTAGAGGAAGGCTTCCGAGTTATATTTTCTACAGGAAGTCTTCCAAGTTTTAACAATGGTGTGTACATGTATAAACTTGGTCGGTTAGGTCTCCTTGTAGAATCGTAGATGTTTTACTGGTGTTATTTGAAGAACAATACAGTAAGTGATAACATATATGAGTATTGTGATAATATAAATCTGCTTCGATTGTTCATGTTGTCCTCACAACCCAACTCTTATATACGACTTTATTATGAAACACACGTGAAAATTAAAACATTAAAAGGATGATTCTGATAATAAGTGGCAATAGACATAAATCGGATAGATTTAAGTAAAAACTAATAAACTTAACAGTCACAAGGCGGTGTAAATGTCTTTTCGGGTTGGGTCACCAATTTCAATATACGTCTTCTCGTAATTAAATTAAATGAAACATTGAACTTGAATTAGAGGATTAGAATGGATCAGATTTAACCCATAACTACTGTGGTAAACTTACTTCTGTTGGATACAATCAAGCTTTCATCGGATATAACAGAGCGGAACCGGAACAATAGACAAGGAAGATTTTGAAGGTTCAAAATGTTCGAAAAGAAAAATATCAGTCTATGTGCATGAATCTTGTATCTTCGTGTGGGGTAGACAAATCCATTCAGAAATGAACATGATATTGGGTAAGCAGCTAAGCTCTGACCAGGTCGACCTTGGGGGGAACATTACCTTCACTTATCAGCGGACATCAAATCCGTTCATCATATCCACTTGTAAAACAAAATTGTGTATGATGCTTAAGACTATAAATAACTAATCTAGAGGATTTTAATTGGGTATTTAAAACTAAACTGCATTCTGGCATTCCTCCAGAAACGAGCCTTCCTTTGTCAGATCCTATAAAGAAAAGACTTGAATCGAAGAAAGCATTTTAGGTAAACGCATGCCTCTAAAGCAGTTTGAGTCAGTCTACCAATTATTGAATAATTAGTGACATATGTTACAGTATAAGTAGAGTGTATATACAGTAAGTAACAGTATGAAAGATTGAAAATGGCACCTACCTGTTTTATGTTCATTATACATATGTTGAATTCGTTTTAAAATGTGTGAAATGCTTTTTTACTTATGTAAAATCAATGACTTTATTTAACATATGTGAAAAAGATTTCCTCATATGTGAAAAATAATTTCACACGGTGAAGTAATTTAACATGAAATGAAATAAATATGAATTTTACATAAGTTGAAAAGAATTCCAGTTATGTGAAAAACAATTCAACGTAAGTGAAAAAGAATTCGACAGATAAACGATTCTTTTACATATTTGGAAATCTTCTTCTTTTATTTAAAATAAAAATGTGAGTTGAACTCTTTTGTAGATATGCGAAATAAAAGCACCCAAAACATCAATAACGCATTTTGTTCCTCACAGGGCCTTTTTGACCGAAATAAATTTGCTACAAAAACTACAATCTGACCAGAATAACGCCCACCGCAAGCATTTGTTATTTTCATTCGAAATAAAAGTCATCAATTTGCGGGGCATGTGCTCTCGCTTAACTTGTTAGTAGAATACCAACTTTGTGTTCGTCTTGAAAGTGTACAGAAGACGATATGGTCACAAACGAATGTTGGATACGGTCCATTGATGTGGGGACGAACCGTTTCTGAGTATTTTTTTTTATAAATGGATCCTTTTTCACATGTGTGAAATAGGTAGGTTTCAGCGTTTTATTTTTTGACAAGAATTTCACATTTGTGGAAAAGAATTCTACATATGTAAAATACATTTTTATTTGTATGTTTTTTTTGTCTTGTATTTAATTTGAATCTGTATAAGTATTTTTCTCTATCAGTTAACATAATGCAGGCCAATGGCGAAAACACAACGGGCGTATGTTACAACTACTACAAACCATTATACGGCTCAAACTGTCAATCCAGACGAAAAATGCGTTTCATGAAAACCGCCGGGCAAACGATTTGGTCATCGCGTGATATTTCACAATACAAAGATTAACTGCTGAACGGTATTGATTCGAGAAAAAAGACTTGTTTATGGTTGTTCCGAGTTCAATTCACAAACTCAACTCATAAGAGCATCTGGAATTTTTATTCGATATCCGATAAATAAAATAGCAGATACCTTAAAATAAGGTATAGACAGATTCCTTAAAATGAGGTAGGTAGATACCTTAAATAAGGTAGGTTGCTACCTTAATTAAGATAGGCAGATACCTTAAAATATTGAAGGCAGATACCTTAAATAAGGTAGGCAGATACCTTAAAAAGCTTGGCAGAAACCTTAAATGAGTAAACGTGAGATCATATATAACCCCCAACAAGTGACGACCGAAATACAATGACACAAAGACAAGTTTCGAATTAAAAGTATTAGAATGAATTTAACTATAAAAGGAAGGCAATCGTTCCCGCTTTTAAATAGTACCTTACATAAATTCACAATATATTGAGCACACAATAACCTATAACCTAGTAGTGTTGTCCTAAATTCAAGTTTAAAATAAAGAATTCAATTTGTACTTAGCTCAGATCTCGATGCTCAGATCTCAGATCCCAATTAAGAATCCTTGTCCGAAAACCACTGGCTATCTCCATCTTCTCTTTAGATTTTTAGTTCTATCTTAGATCATTTCTCTCTCCCTTTTAACCATTCCGAAAACGTCTGTTTAACGGACTAATATCGATTGGTCAAGTCAATTAGGAAATAAAGAAACATACCAATGGCTATAGTATTTGATTGAAAACTATACAGGTACCAAGCGACATGCGGTCGTGACCATGATTATGTCACCCCACGTGAGTTACAGATTTGAATGAATGTAATATAACTTTTTCACTTACAAAAAGTAAACTTTCAGAAAATAAAAACTATTCTAAAATTCACTTCATAACACAGGTACGCATGCGGCGGCAACGGTAGAATGACGTCAGACGTCTTTGACAGACAAAAAAACAGGTACCGAAAATTCTAATTCCTAATTGGTAGTCTGCCGATTGCTGAGAAGTGTTGTCGTTGGGCAAAAGATATTTCGAACTTACTTTCAAATGTGTTTATCCTTAAAGCAACATTCTGTTAAATTTGAAATCCTGGATATTTTTTTTACATTGATTTAGTAGCTGAAATTTTACGTAAGTGTGACGAAGACGAGATGACTGCCACACGACTACCTAAGACAAACCTCATTTCATGGCGCATGTTTGTCCCGAAGTTTCAGTCCGTGTTTGAAGGCTAGATGTTATTTGATGATTACACAATGACGGAGGTGGTCTTTAACGGTTCCGTAGCAACCCTGTTATAATTAGTCTACCAACCCTTGAGACATGTATCATTATATCTCTTCTGCTAAACAATACGTACCAATTCACAACAAATGTCTTTGGGAAATAATGCAGTCTCTTTCAGGATAACTTTGACGTCTATAAGCAGTGTACAGTCACTAAGCATATTTACGCTCCGTCCTATTAATTAATTACCACCCTTGGGGAATGAACGGAGTATTATGTAAAATAATGTGGTACTTTGTCTTCGTTATCTATCGTCGTGTAAGCATTAGCCACTGAGGCATTTAATGAATAGGAACAAGCACGTGTCCACATTCCACAGAAGCACTTGTCCACACTCCACGCTTTCCACGTTACTATTGTATAGAGAATGGGAAAGTCTCAGTGTAAGATTGATAACCTTTTTTAGGATTAACATATATCTAAACAAAAAACAAAGCTTTATTCACGTCAGCCGTTCCCAATGTTCCAGAACAATATTTTTAAAATGCTGAATTTTAATTAAATAAACTTATTATTCTTTGTCCCTGGAATGATTCAAGCATTTATGACGTCATAGACACGGCATCAAACTCCAGATAAAGATTGTAGATTGGTAGTCATGGTGATTGGAATGCATTGGAATTTTGAAGCACTTGCAGAAACGCTATGTTATGAGATGACATCTCAACTTTATTGTCTGAAACAACTTGTAGAAAAGAAATATCGATTCTTTCCTTTAGAATCAACTGTATAATTCGTTTTTCATATAGACGTTTTTTATTATTCTTTTGTTAGTCAATCCGTTTAATTATGTGTTTCATTTAGCTATTTTTGTTCGAAATCCATTATTCTATTTAAATTGAAACTCCAGTAAAGTATTATTGATTTGGTATTGAAGAGACAAACTCAACACAGCTAATTATAAATACAAGAACGATAAATACATCGTGTATGACAAAAGCTACTTGACGATTAACTGTCGTTGGCCCTATTGTCTATATATCACAACGTTTGTATAATAGAGAAACAAAACGCAGAACATCGGTGAATTCTGATGAAAGCACTTCCCTCAAATCATAATGACCAGTATGGGTTTGACTGTATGTTATCCCTCCTGGAGACCACTTTTTTATACCGGTTACCGTCACTATCACAATGCACGAATTATTCTCCTCGGAGGTCAGGTTAACAAAATACTATGTTTAGTATACCGGTATGTTACAAAACGGGAAATCTTTGCTGGTTCTCAAATTGCGATTAAACATTGATGATGAATCATTGTAATATTATAGTGCAGCTTTGATCCTTAAAATGTTGGCACTTAATTTGGTACCTTGCTGCGTTGGTATCAATCTTCTTGTGGTCTAATCTTTATTGTGGCCTTTGGTTTGTTTGATTGGGGTTTAAAGTCGTACTCAAGGGTTTTTCCGCTTATATGATGACATATTGTCCATGCCAAACGTTTCTTTGTCATATTATGGCAGAAAACCGGGGGGAAACCTCGTAAAAACCACCAATGCTATTGTCGGAGCCACATATTGTGTCTCACTTATATACAAGATGATCAACAAGAAACTCGACCCCGTGAACAGAAAATTAGGAAGCGCACACGCTACCACCAAGCCACGGCCGCGGGCGCTATTGGGAACTTTGAAGATGGCGTAGGGTTGAAAGCTATAAAGATAGTGTTCTCACCTTTGACTGGAATATCTCTCTGAAGGTGTGTAAAGTGAAATATGTTATCCCAAATGAGGTCGATCTTTTGTAAGGTGAGACTTCAATTAGACAATCGATAACATGTAATAATCGCTATGTATTGATTAAAATGATATTGATTTAATGGAAAGATCATTGCATTATAGTTAATTAATCCCATAATCAAATTCTTCTCAAAGAGTCAACGAAAAATAAAATTACAATATAAAGATTCCCAGTTTGATTGGGTAGTTTATATTAATTCATATATGAAATAAGACAATGAATGTGAGCGAAACATAAATTAACATTCCCTCGTTCTTAGCTGGACATAATTCAGACCGACGGTGTATCAATTTATTGCATAGGAATTATTGTTTTCTTTACCCCTAATTAGTCATTTTCATGTAGCGCTCATCGTAGAGGTTTAATACAATATACATAAATATTCCCGTTTTGTTTTACTTTGCCAATGTTTTGCTTTCTGGAAGAGAACAGGCCAGTAGTTATTTAACATATTCGATTGTTACTCATATTGAACAAGTTATGTCGATCTTGGAAATATTCATTCAGAACAGTGACCTTTCACCTTCTATTTCATTATCCAGGGAAGATGGAAGTTATTCATCTAGTGGAATTTAATCTATATCAATTTGAAATTTAGTCCACAAGAATACCTCTGATAGATATAATATTAAGTTTCATAATACTATACCGGCTGTCGAATTAATATTTATTTTTGATTTCATTTATTAACTTTCCAACATTATCGAAAGACTTGGGATAATTACTGTCAATTATAGTTGGAATGTCCTACCGTTATATAACTATAATAAGTGAAATATCCTTAACAGGGCGTTAAACTATACCACCTATTGGGTAGCCTGCGCACAGAACATACACAGTTTGGCTGCTAATAACACACTATATCCGATTGAATAATCGCTTTATCGTCATCAGCTTTGGATGGTTCTATCATGATGTAGGAGTCTTATAGCAAATCAAAATCGGTTACTGTCTCCATAGATGGATTCAGAAAATATTTCTTGCCACCGTTAAAACAAATCATACATGCCTTATGCTCTGCTGCTATGGAAATACAAAACAAACTCGTTTCAGATAAACATGGACAAATCTGTTGTTACTAAATGCTTTACATAATATTGTGAGGCCTCTAGTCTGATCGTATTGGCCATTGACTCATGAAAAACGTTACCCATGCAGGGATTTAAGAACGAATAAAATATCCAAAATTTAATTCTTATTTACAGCTTATATAAATATATATCAAACAAACGATTTGAAGAATCAACTGTCATGTTTATATATATGTAACACATAGGCCTAATAATAAAATACACACAGTGCTGAGCAGAACACTCGCTGACAACATTAAATAAAGGCTAGGATGAGACGATTCCTGCTGTGTTAGTCTCCAAATTTAGTCTTTCATATGAAAGAGAATGACAAGATAATGACGTGTTCTAGAGAGTTGTGTATATTGATTCCTAGGTTAAATAAGACAAGCATCATTAGTTATCCGAAGCCCTGGTTTGTCCTGTCGTCTGTCCTAATGTCAGCTGACTCGTACTGGTTATACAATACCAGTGCCGCATCCGACCTGAACACAAATAACACGAGTTCTGATAAATAAAAAATCTAGCCCCGCTGAATTAAGAGTTATTTAGATTTTTTTCTTTTCTATCCCTTGTTTGTGTATTATAGTATCCTATTTTAACAGAAGGCTTACAATCTGTTCTCTGGGTCGGTTAGTTATAAAACTACAGTGCCCAGTCTAATCTGTGTGGTTTAGTTTTATTAATGACCCAGGACTAAAAACTACATGTGAGATTCAAGAACAGAACTACAGGGCCCTGATGTAACCCCACTTATAATTTGTATACATAGCTCGGAGGCCAGACTCAATTCCATGTGTGGTTGAGGTACATTACTACAGAGACCAGACTCAATTCCATGTGTGGTTGAGGTGCATTACTACAGAGACCAGACTCAATTCCATGTGTAGTTTAGTTACATAACTACAGAGACCAGACTCAATTCCATGTGTGGTTGAGGTACATTACTACAGAGACCAGACCCAATTCCATGTGTAACTACAGAGACCATACTTAATTTCTTGTTTGGTTTAATTACATAACTAATTAACTTCTTGTATGGTTTAATTAAAAACTTAAGACCAGAGTAAACTCATGTGTTGTTTTATTACGTAACTACAGAGGGGATAATAAGCTCATGTGTTGTTTAATTACATAACTACAAAGACAAAATAAACATCTGTGTGGTTTAATTATAAAACTACAGAGAAGAAAATAAACATCTGTGTGGTTTAATTACATAACTACAGAGAAGAAAATTAAACATAAATACAGAGACTAGACTCAATATCTTGAGTGGTTTGTGATTAAATAAATTACAGAGACCAGACTTTATTTCGTGTGTGGTTTAATTACATAAATAATCAACTTCTTGTACGGTTTTATTAAAAAAAACTAGCAATGTGAGAATAACATCATGTGTTGTTCTAATACGTGCCTAAAGAGGAGATAATACACTCATGTTTGGTTTAATACAGAACTACAGAGACGAAAATTACCTCTGTGTGGTTTAATTATATAACTACAGAGAAGATAATAAACCTGGCTGTAGTTTAATTAAATAACTACATAGAAGAGAATAAACCTGGCTGTGGTTTAATTATATAACAACAGTGACCATACTGAATTCCACATGTAGTGGTCGGAAGACAAGACTACAGAGACCAAATTTAACATCCTGTGTGGTTTAATAACATAAATACAGAGACCAGACTCAACTTCTGGTGTCGTTAAATTACATACCTATAGCTACCTGACTTAACTTCCTGTGTTGTTTAATTAAATGAGACGAGAATAAACTCATTTATTGTGTAATTACATAGCTACAGAGACCAGACCTAACTGTTTGTATGGTTTAATTAAATGAGACAAGAATAAACTCATGTTTTGTTTAATTACATAGCTACAGAGAATATAATAAATCATTTGTGGTTTAATTACATACCTACAGAGACCAGACCTAACTGTTTGTATGGTTTAATTAAATGAGGATGCGTGCAATAAACTCATGTATTGTTTAATTACATAGCTACAGAAAAGATAATAAACTCCTTTATGGTTTAATTACATACCTAGAGACCAGACCTTATAAGTTGCCTTCACTTTTTCACTTGTTTTACTGCACTTTAAGTCAGATGAATTAAATTTTGATTTCAAAATATTCATGTTTGCGCATGCGCATTGCAACCGGGAATATGGCGGGGTGGTTTGAAATGGAAAACTGTTAACTAGATCTTGAGGACTTCTTGATATGAAATGGCGATAACAAATACTCAGAAATAACAGTTACTTCGCCCGTATGTTACGAATCACCTATGGAAACGATTTTGAGGCTGGAAGCTGCCTAGAAGGATTTATTTTACGACCGGATTGAAAGCAATGCAGTGCAGGTCTACCTTCCTATCGTAATTTAAGGTTTGCTGTCCAAAATATGACTTTGATACCTGACATATACAATGGCCACAAGAAAATTGGGAAAGTAAGAAGTCATTTAGGGCTAACTTCTTGTATGGTTTAATGACATAACTACAGATACCAGAATAAACGCACGTGTGCTTTAATTACATATCTACAGAGACGAGAATAAACTCATGTGTGGTTTAATAACATAACTACAGAGACGAGAATAAACTCATGTGTACTTTTAGTCCGAGCCCAGGCTGTGAGACTGGTCTTAATGTTTGTGATTTATTTACAGCTATCAGACTGAATTAGACATTGCTAGTAGCGTTTTCCTAATACAGGACAATAATTTCACTTGATGTATGAAGACGATAAACTAAATGAGTTCCATAAGAATTGGCTACCGGAGGGGCTAATTAGTCGCCTACCCCTTGGGACATTCATCCTCAACACAAACCCTGAAAGGTAACAGTTAATGTCTCGGGGAATACTGGTCTTTTAAAGGCTGACTTACCGATATCACATCTGTACCGTCTGTGCTGTTTAAATTGTTAATCACATGGTATAGTAGAGTTCTTTTCTTATAAACGAGCTTAGCTACTTGATGGAAATAATTCATGAATTATATTCAGTTCTTGAATTTCATTACCTACCACAAATTAATTATCGCTTGGGAGAATATGACTGTACAGTAAAAAACAAACCCCGTAGGCCTAACCATAAAAATAGGTTAAAATGGCCAGGTATAACGTAGGCCTATATATAATTTTACATGGGTTTTTAGCTGTATTTTATGCATGAGGTCTAGTAACTCCTGTTGACACTATTCATCTGCCATACACTATAAATCCTTTCTCAAAAGAAAGATTAATGATTTGTATATATAAGAAGCCGTTGGCCAGTGTACGTAGGTAACTGAGCAATACAGTCAGCATAGACTGTAGCAAATTTCATCTAGATCCTAGTATCTGTCAATGCAGTCTATAGGCCTACAGCTTTACCGGGCATGTCCGTCATGTAAAACAAAACGAAAATTCTTAGTTCTGGGTTAGGGCTGGGATCAGTATATATACTGCATCCCAGGTTAGGGTTAACACGTCTCCTAACCCCAGAACTAATGCTTATCCTTAACATAAAACCTAAATTGAAGTAATATCTTAGATGACATGTGTACAGTGTACATGACATGTGTACAGGGGATCTAAATATATATTTAGGTATTTTTATTTGTTATACTGTGATATAGTTTATTTTTAACGGCAGTTACAGTGTTTGAAGAACGTAAGTCTACAGGTAGTGAATTCCAAATTTTTGGGCCAGTATATTGGAGACTTTGTTTTAGATATTTAGAGTTTGGTTTTGGTATATATAAATCATTGTTATGTACTGAGCGGAGAGTTCTTTTGGTAATTTCGCTTGTGTATTTAAATAAATTATGCAGGTAATCTGGGCATAGATGATAAAGTATTTTGTACATAAAAGTGGCTTTCTGTAGTACAATTCGATCCTGAATACTTATCCAATTTCAAATTTCTAAATATTTTATGTGACTTCTGTCAGCCCCTGCTTATAAATACTCCACTTCTGACTCTAGCTGAACAAATTTAAAAAAAAGCACAATCTAAGAATCAATCAGGTATTCTCAGCAATAGTCTAAGGTTGATAGATAGAATGTGTGTGTTATTGAAGGGTATTTTCTGTTCACCTGGTGCTCTGGGGGGCTCAGGGGCAACATGAGGGCTTAGTCCTTTGGACACCCTGAATTGAATAATTGCCTTATTTGGACACCCTGTTTTAAGAAACTCTTACATGCAGGAGATAGGGAAATTGTAAATATTGGACACCTACATGTAGTTGCTTAAAAAGTGTAGAAAAATGATCCTTTCAGACACCATACTTTTGATTTCTGGCTAAGCCCTTGTGCTGGCAACACGAAACCACACTGCTTAGACCTGTAGATGTAGGGGTGGGCATATCTGTCATGTAAGACATATCATGGTTTCAAAGTACTGTGGACCCGCAGCCATGGCTTAGTTGTAGCTAGTGCGCTTCCTAAACTGAACCTACTTTGATTTACCTTTCACTGGATGGAGTCTGCCTCTCGACCATCAGGTATTTGAGAGAGTCACATGTTGTAGCTCTGGCAATCGCGGGGATTGCTTTTACGAGGTTTCCTTCCTGTTTTTCACCGTAATAAGGCTGTGTACAGTGTGAAATGGACAATCTGTCATCATAGAAGTGAAATACCCTTGAGTATGACGTTGAACACCAATCAAACAAACAAATCAAAGTGTGGGGTTAGGATCAGTACTAAACCTTTCCCTGAAACCCTAATCATATCCCTAAACATAACACGTCAATTGGCATCATGTCATAAAGGATGGATGTACCCGGTTTGTGATTGTTTGTCGTTATTGTCTCTGACTGCAAGGGTTATTGCCTTCACCTATAAGCCTATTGTCTCTGACTGCAAGGGTTATTGCCTTCCCCTATCAGGCTGACATTTTATAATACATGTATCGGTGAAATAACTTTTAATCACGCAATGCTACAATCAAGCAAACAAATAAACCCTAGCCTATACTCACAGTCAAACTCAGGAAAAATTATGATAATGTCAAATTTTTCCTGTGTAAGGTTTCTGTTTATTAATTGTCAGGAGAAATATGCCCTTTGATCTACAGTATTTAGTCTATCTAACGTAGTGATAAAACTAAATGCATTAAGAAGCCGTACAATTTTTTGTTTGATGATGCAGGAAACTCATTCTTAATACAGATTGAGAAATTTTGTGAAAAAAGGTTTCATCAAAATGGCTTCTGATGAAAGTAGAACAGGCCAGGAGCATCAGGTAGCCCTGTAGTATATAACTCATGGAATCAAATCAGAATAAATGCATCATATGAGTCAAGTAACCTTAAGTATGACATAAAACCCAAACAAGTGATTGAACCAGTATGCAGACTGTATTAAGGAAATACGTTCTGTGACATCTTATTATTTTGGCAATTTATTGATATAATTTCACATTGTTGGTTGTATTGCAGATTTTTTGGGTTTGGAAGTTCACCACCTTCATATAAGTGGAATACCCCTTAGTACGCTAACAGACTAAAGCCACAGAACCAGGTACATGTACAGCTGCATGTACATATGTATACCAATTGCGACAAGAACAAAGAAAAATGAATAAAACTATTATTTGTCACAACCATCATACATGTATGAGTTAAATAACCGTAAAAATGAAATTAAACACAATTCAAAAAAATAAAAAAATGTGCATGCTTTTGTAAAACTGCTATGCATTTTGATGCAATACAAAAGTGAATTGAATGTAGTTTATCACCATCTTGATATAAGTGAAATAACATTATATGGAAATTTTGATATTCAACTCCCAATAAAAAAATAAATGCATAAATTGTCATTTATCGAGGTGTTTAATAAGAGTGAAACATCCTTAAGTAACCTTTTAAGTGGGAAGTAATAAACAAAAGGTGCCTTCATACATTAAAACGGTAATTATCACCACCATGATACCTTGAAGCAGCCTTTCATAGGAAATCTAACATGAGGTAAGCAAACAAAGGGAAGAAGCTTCCAAGCATTGGTCAGCCATTTGCCATGATTTATAAACCCTATCTTATGTAGCCAAGAACTGATTCACTAGTTTATGTATTTTTAGACTAAATACGGACAGCTGTAAATCAATCACTCATTCTCAATCAGGATTTAATTCAGTTGGCCTCAGCTGTAACATCAATATTGAATTTAAGCGAATAAACATTAAGAGGGGATGTAATGAATTGGAAAACACAAATTTCCAGAGAATAATAATCACTCAGCCAGAAACCCGAGGCTTTGATCTACAACGGATCTGGCTTCTGTGATATAAATAATTCGTATTCGCCCCATGATGATATAAATTACCATCTTACCTGAAGCTTTTCAGATTATCTCTTACGCCCGGTTGCTATGGACACGGAACAAAACAGAGCTGGTAATGAGCATGGATTCTAATATGTCTGTTTATTGATACGCCAGATACAGTTTACGATATCTTCATGGTGGTACACTAGTTCTTGGTTAAAGAGACTTCAGCCAGGGCTGAGGAAACCGCTATATGCCCTACCCATTGTTTATTTCTCCACCTTGATATAACATTCCAATCCATCCCACACGCTCACAGTTCTTCATTCCTAAAGAAGACCATTCAGACTGCATCAAAAATAAATATATATTATCATATTTATTCTTTCACTTGACTACCCTTTTCTAAAAAAAATTGAATTTTTGATTTACCAATATTGATTGAAATAAAAAATTTGATTCCCCTTTATTAAATGTCACATTGAATATATGGAAAGGAACAAAACTTGCCACGGTTAATCCCTGTGTTTGGTTACCTGTGATAAATGGCTAGCTTTATTTCAAGACTATGCTAACTCAGGGCATCATTCAAAATTCCTAGCAATGTTTATAAAAAATAAATATGTCTAATATAATATAAGTTAATATACGCATGGTTTGCGTGTTAGCTAGGATTGGAAATCTGTCTGTCAAAAATCCCTATTCTGAGAAATTTTGCGTGTCCAAATTTAAAATATTCCTATCTTTCAAATGTTAAAATTAAGAATTTCTACCTGTCCTTTTAAAGGTTTTTAGAAATCTTCCATCTCTAATGACAGGTGAAGGGTTGCTAGATAAGGCTTGGCATACGGTAGAATAAATGCATCAACACCCAAAATATGGCCTATCCGTCATGTAAGATATTCGTGAATTTTTAGTTCTGAGTTAGGGTTAATACTAAACTATACTAAAATACTAAAACAAACCCTTATACTAACTCTAAAGGACAACACGAAACCTAACCCTAAACTAAACCTAACCCTAACACTAAACCTGACACTGAAATTCACGTCATATCTTACATGATGGACTGACCAAAAATACCGGAGACCTGTACCTGAGATGTCTGGTCTTGAAAGTGTAGACGCACTACCCGTATCACCTGAGAAACATTACTTTTCTAACCAAGGAAACCCTTCACATGTTATGAGTCTGCAACCGGTAAGATTAGTGGTAAGCGTGTTTGATTACTAATCCTTCTTTGATGTACGGCCCACAGGATCAGTTAACCATCATGTATATGAGTGAGTCCCACAAGTGACTCTACCAATCAAGGGAGTGCATTATATAAGGTTTCCTTTCTGTTTTTCACTGTACATAGCCCTATAAGTAGCATAGGTTTTTACAAGGTTTCCTCTTGATTTTCCACCATAATAAGGCGAAGTGTGTAGTGGACAATCTGTCGTCATATAAGTGAAATACCCTTGAGTATAACGTTAAACCCATATCAAACAAACAAACAAATCAAGTTACGGGCAAAATTCATTATAAACTGAATGAAAATATTTTGACAACTTTTTACTGGCAAAATTCATTATAAACTGAATGAAAATATTTTGACAACTAGCATGGATAATGTCTGTACCTAGCAGCGAAAAAATCCATGTTTTAGTTGTATGGGTGAATCCATAGCTACAGGTAACATTAACAAGATAGAAAATTCATAACAAGTGTTTGCTTCCTGTTCCCTTGATGCTTTCAGCGCTAACAGGCAACAAGAATCTTCTATGTTCTCTGATGTCTTTGTATTGCATCCTGGGATTGTCCTGTCTTGTCTTTGTTTCTTGCCAGTGACTTTGAGGATGGGTTCCTTCCCTCACTGTGTTTGCATGCTGTCATATTATTAGTGAAATAGCCTAAGGTATGCCACTAATTAAAACCCATCAAACAAACTATCACAACAAGATGTATCAACGGCAAAATTCTCACTCCATAACCACTAACATAGACAAATTTTGTCACTAATCAAATAGCTTCTCCGAAATCCTGCTTTGATTTATGTATAGCCCGAATTTATAAAATAATAAAAAAACAATGCATAAAAAAATGGTGATTAAAAATGTGGCAAAATCCATAAATATGTAGTGGGGCCCTATCAAAAAATAGTCATAGCAACATTCATAATTAGCTGTGAAAACATCCATAATTGGCTATGAAAATATCATAATTACATATGAAAACATCCATAATTAGCTGTGAAAACATCCATTATTAGCTGTGAACACATCCTTAATTATCTGGAAAAACATCCATAATTAGCTGTGAACACATCCATTGGATTGTAATTAATTTTGGCAAACTAACCTGTGCTGTTCGGGAGAACGAACAGAGCTGGGTTACCCCATGGTTATGCAAACTTAATATTGTAGGACCGATTAGCATTTTGGTATTTATGTTGATAAATTTTGTCATCTGATAATCATTGAAGATTGTATTTTAAAGCAAACAAGCAGACCAGAAAAAAATGCAAATGTTACGTTTTCTCACAAAATTTTACAGGACCAATTTTAAGGTTCTACCAGAAAAGATGACAAAACAGGCCAGGGCAAAATTATTGTTATAATGTCCTTGAGCAGGGAAAGCCCCATGAATATTTTGAGAAAATGTTTCCCAAATTTTCAAAGAAGGAGTTTCAGGTGGCATTTGGCTCATCCCAGCGGGATTCAGTAGGTGAACTTTTCCCTGGGGCACAACTATGAAACCTGATTCCTATTTTAGCAAAGTCTTTTCCCTTATCAACAAGACACTGAGCAGCTAAGTGTTTTGAACTGAGGGGAACACAGGAAATGTTTAAGCCGTTTCAGATTGTTTTCTCTTGTCTGCTAGGCCCTTTGATCTCCAATAGCTACCTCTCAAGCCACTTAGACAACCAGCCAGCTTGACCTGTATTGGGGTCAAAGATTCCAGATCCGAACAATGAATGGACTGTTTTGAACAAGTACTTTAGGTAATATTAAAGAAATGAATCCAACAGTTTTTTTTCTTCAAATAATTGAAACAGTATGAGATGTTAATTGAAACAGTAAAGAAAACAAAATTCCATAATCTTAAGATAAAATTCTCTTGAATTCATCTCCTTTATAATTATTGAAGTAGTTTGTTTTTCATGGAATAGGAGGTTTCTTTACCATTTACTCATGTAAGTTTTGGAGGATATTTAGAAGTGGGGTAACATAATACAATTTCTAGATAAAGCTTCTTATTTTGTGCTAGAAATCCCCAAATGGTCTATAACAGAGATCACAAAACGGTCTATAACAGAGATCACAAAACAGTCTATAACAGAGATCTATAACAAAGATCACAAAACAGTCTATAACAGAGATCTATAACAGAGATCACAAAATGGTCTATAACAGAGATCACAAAACAATCTACAACAGAGATCACAAAACAATCTATAACAGAGATCACCAAACAGTCTATAACAGAGATCACAAAATGGTCTATAACAGAGATCGATAACAGGGATCACCAAACAATCTATAACAGGGATCACCAAACAATCTATAACAAAGATCACCACACAATCTATAACAGAGATCCCAAAACGGTCTATGACAGAGATCTATAACAGGGATCACCAAACAATCTATAACAAATATCACCAAACAATCTATAACAGAGATCCCAAAACGGTCTATAACAGAGATCTATAACAGGGATCACCAAACAATCTATAACAGAAATCCCAAAACGGTCTATGACAGAGATCTATAACAGGGATCACCAAACAATCTATAACAGAAATCCCAAAACGGTCTATAACAGAGATCTATAACAGGGATCACCAAACAATCTATAACAAAGATCACTAAACAATGTATAACAGAGATCTCAAAATGGTCTATAACAGAGATCTATAACAGGGATCACCAAACAATCTATAACAGAAATCCCAAAACGGTTTATAACAGAGATCTATAACAGGG
>JAVFBW010094017.1:0-16738 GCA_034783835.1 Mopalia ciliata
CTAGAACATAAGATGATTTTTCGATTTTAATTGATCTACATCCCTGTGCCAGTGTGATTGCTTTTAGAAATATATTTGACAAAAGTCAGAATAATCTTAACTCATTCTTTCTTTCCGAACGTTTAAATAAAGTTTTATTTGAGTGTCTCGCCGGAGTTGACACGTATAAGTTATCACCTAGTTATAATACGATTGAAACCCATCGGAAAATAAATATTGCAGAGGGTAAAATACTATTTTATCTAAAAGATATGTTTTAAGAGGCCGGCAATAGCGGCGAATCAATTTTCAACTTTCACCACGGGTTGAGGTATGTGGGACGTAGACCTACGGCAAAGGCGGAGGAATTAGCCTTCTACATTGTGCTACTTTTAAACAGGCAACTCGAAATTATTTATTCATAATAACGTTAAAGTTCTGTATGCTGATCACAATGTCGGTTTCTCTTAGACCACTTTAGAGACCACTATTACATTGGTCAATTCAGCTTGAAACAGTATAGCGTTAAGCTCCGTATAAATGGGTCTATATGTTGTTGTTTTTAAGTAAACTAGTCATATATACTTGTTTGAACTGGATACTCTACATGTATATTTAGGTCAAGTGGAACTGACATGCATGCGTAAACAAAGGTCTAAGCTTGCTCAGCCAAAGATTAAACAAGCTAGCCGTAATTATACAATTTCTGGATAATCACTTCTTGTTTTGTGATAGAACACAACGTTTCGATACATATTGCATGTATCTTCATTAGGTGTAAAATTGATTACAGAAAAATAGGAGCGGTGAAGCTATATAACAGTATGATAAAGTAGTTAAATAAACAAGGTATAATGTTCTGTTGAACAGTGTGGTCCATAACCATAGATAAGATATCTTAACTTGCTACATGTATAATAAGAGGATTAAGTTCCAAAGTAACTACCTAAGTAATAGACTGACTGGAGTAAGAGAGAAATAATCTGGCCGGCACCATAATGGGATAAAATGAAGATAATGATGAAGAAAAATAATAATGTAAGTGTAAATAATGTAATAATGTATACCTATTTTGAAGCCATTTTCTAAAAAACAGTCATGCAGTTTTTTATATTGCTTTTCGTTTTGAAGATATTTAGCAAATATTTTTTTAAGTTCCGATTTTTATTTTTTACATATATTTTTATCAATTGTTCAAAAACTAACTTGAATTTAGAAAAACCCTAGTTTTAGTCCAAATATGACATTATATTTAGAATCTTGAAATCCTCCGCTTTCTAAATATTTATGATGTTAATATAATCATCCTTGGTAAATACCCACAAAAGCCACGAAAAGATAAGAGTCGCATTGTTTACTCCTGACTAGCGCTAGAGTCCTTAACCCATTTGCATTCTCTTTGGTCAGTAGCTTCCTTGCTCTAATGTAAAAATTACTTGATCAAAGTCTACATTCTTGCCAGCCTTGATCATTCATATAAGTAATTTGAGTTATACACGATATTATTTATTTACAAAACCTTTCCGTTCTAGTGTTAGATTGACTAGGATTGTTTAATTTAATTCTTCTAGAAAACATAAAGTGGAACGGTCTGCTTAAATCGTTTTTAAAAATGAGAACAGGACTGGATATTTGTTCTCACATAATGTGCTTCACTTACATATTTTTATCACTGCAGATCTTCCATAACAATTTCCATTTGGACTTTTCGCCGTACCAGCTGAATATCCAAGGCAAGTATTTAAAAAAAACTATCATCGTAATTATGATTGCTCAAGATCTTAAAGCGGAAGACCACCCACAAACCATATTCTATAAATAAGTAAAACTTTTTGTGTGCATTAATACAATACATTAATTTCCATTTTCATAATCTGATCGTTACTCTGGTTATACCAGTTGAGTCATCAAATCCTGTGCTGCTAAGTTTTCCTGCAGTCTGGTTGGTCAGCCAATTTTGAACTATCCAATGATAGATCAGTGAAGACTACACAGGATTTGATGACTTAACTGGTACTTGTGATACTTTCTAATGGATGATCAGATTATGAAAATGGAAATTAATGTATCGTATTATACACAAAAAGTTTTACTTATTTATAGAATATGGTTTTTGGGTGGTCTTCCACTTTAATCTTCCAATCAAATCGATTAACACCCCGTGGGGGAGCGGGAGGGCCATTTAACATCAACAGGCCCTGCAGAATACTCCCCCGGCTTCCTCGGTTGATCGTAAGAGGCGAGAAAGAGGCAACCTGTTAGCCGTGGGCTGCGTCCCGTGTTGGAGGAGAATGAGATCCTGGTGATTCAGGGGCAACTTGGCTGGCAGATAGGTGTCACATAGCCAAGCTGCTCCAATACGTCACTTTGGCTCAATATTCTTCTAGATCTGATCAATCGGCTGGAGACGCAGTGCACTGCGGTGATCCAATATCAATTCCATCGAAATTAATGAACCATTATTAAAAGACACATAGATAACTATAAAAACGTTTAATACTTACCACACCTTAAACATGTATCAAAATTGCGATCTGGTGACATTCTAGTAGAGCAGTTAATTTAGATAAATTAAAAAAACATATTGGAATTGCCTGTGTCTGTCACACCACATAGATCTCTTAATAGCAGTAAGGGTATCATCCGAGGCAGAGGCAGAGATCTCTCTGATCTGTCCGAGGATGAGATCTGCACTGAGCTCGGTGACCAAGGTATAACAACCGTAAAGCGCTTCTCAACTAAAAATAATAGTAGCATTATTTAACTAAATACTTACTTAATTACTTTCGATTCCACCAAAGTTCCAGGCAACATCTGCGTTGGTCCTTACAGGATGGCGTGCTTTCGGTGTCAGAAATTCGGACACGGAAAGAACCAGTGTAGGGGTGGTTTGGTTTGCTTTCGTTGCTCTGAGGTAGGCTATGAAGGCTTTAGTTGCAACAATACTGTTAAATGTTGTAACTTTGGTCAGGCTCACATGGCCTCCTCCAAAGAGTGTACATGTAGCTTTTTCATAAAAGAAAGACAAATTCAAGTAATTAAGTCAGAAAAAAGTTAGTTATACCGAGGCACGGCGCCTTGCTTCTGTTTCGGATGCTCCAAGATCATACCAGTCATATGCCGATGCCACCAAGAAAGTTTCTGTGTCTGTTGCGACAAAGATTGTCTTAAAGTGGCAAACTGGAGATGATGGGCGTTCTACTGTTGACCCAAACACCACAACTGCCATCACAGACGTTTATAACTAATCAAACACACACTAAAGAACAATCAACGTCAAATACTAATAATAGCAATAAATACAACAAGCAATCAAAAAGCCATCAGGCCCAGAGGCTCGCCCTTCTAATGCCACAAGAGACACTGTTGAAACTTTTCTCTTTCTGTTAAACTTGTATTGAAAAATTTCTAAGTACATTTTAAAACTTTGGCAAGGGTTTATGGGACCTGGAAGTCGAAAATAAGCTTCCTGATGACACATCCTGAAATCGGTGAAAATGTTTACTCCCATGGAATGTAAAGAAGGGACCAGGTCACCGCACGCAAAAAATTAAGGAGTTTCTTAAGGAGATCCGTGTGTATCATAAACTTTGATTTTTGTGAAACATTGTTTATAAATTTATTTTAAATTGACAGTTTTACCTATAAGTTGGATTTTTAATATCCAAAATGAAACGTCTGGTATGTTGACACCTGTTGGTGTCGTTTTCAGTTCGTTCTTTTTGTCATTGTGTATTTACAAAAATAACAATAATGAAAACAAAAACAAAAAAAATCAATAAATCTACAGAATTTTAAATGTGTTCTCGTCTCAGCGTAGCCACTGAATGTGGAGTAAAACAATAATCAATCAGTGAATCAAATCGATTAACGAATTTTTTCCTTGTACTGATGTGTAAAGGTAAGCCAACATATTTTTTCTAAACTGGTGTCCCTTGGGTATCAAACTTGTGATGAGTGCCATAAAAATATACACGAGTTAAATTTTTCAAAGGGTCATTTACTTTCTTATCTCCTCGTGAATGAGAGGTTCACTCAAACTTGGATTCCCTCAATGAAAATGTCACGATATGAGTTAAAATTGATACATATTTTTCAGGTGGCAACTAAACAAATTTACCATGTACACTGTTAAAACACATACTGTAAATTTACCGAAAAATTTGCTGGTAACAATGATACCAGCAAATATTTCTGTAAAATTAGGGCATTGTTTGTCCTGTAGTTTCACAGTTGCTATTTCCATAAAAGCTGTAAATTAACACCAGTTACTGTGCCGTGCTGTTAAAATCATATAAACAACTATATAATAGGTTCGTTTACAGCATCTGTATGTAAAGTTACAGCATTTCTTGTTGCTCAGCGACACGTATTGCCTGTTCATGAAACAGTAACAATATTTCTAGATAAACAGTTCAAGGTGCTGACTGTCAATTAACGGGTTTTGTTGGATTACATGTACCGTAGCTAATGCTGTTTTTTACAGTTAAAAATGTGGTTGGTACACATTTTTTTGTCATATAGATAGAAATATATTGTTCTGTCCTGTAAATCAACAATATGGACATGTGAATATGCATGGTTTATTTGTTGATGTACAATTAAAAATGTAGATCTACAGTATCACACAAGAGTAATGTAGTTAGGGCTCGAAAAAATGCAAAGATAATCTGGAACTGCTGCCGGTATGGGAGAAGTTGATCGCCTTGCCAACAAAAGTGTTTCTTTTAAATTAAATTTCTGACCTGGAGGACGCAATAAGTCAATCATATAGAAGTGGCCTCTAGTGGGATGCGTGAATCCCAAGCACGCAATTTAGTTCGGCGTCTTGTCGGAAATCAATCCAACTCACCCACTTTACAATACGTCACATGCTACAATAGCTGTATTGCTAAGGGTGTGAGCTATTTAATATATATCAACCAAAGCAAATAAATGTATTTGATGTGTACGAGTTGTTTTCGTGTCATATTTTCGGTCAAACAGTTTATGAGTCAGTTTATGTGTGGATGAGTCAAACGTATACCGCTGTAACGTAGCTTATTGGTTCATGTATTCCAGGCGTGGTTTTCAAGACACAGATGAGATTTGCAAGTAAACAAGTTCAAGACAATTAATAGAGGCAAAAATTGCTCTCTCTGAGGTCCTCGCTGGGCTATTTTATACTAATCAGAAAACCAAATGATAACCATCGAGAAATTCTTTACTGAAATATGAACAGTCATAAATCTCTTAAGTCTGCCGCAGACGAGCGATTTTCCTTGGCAACTAATTGCAAGACATTTTCCCTGGCTGACAGCTTTTGGCGCACACGGAGTCGGCGGTTTTTCTAAAGTCACCGGATATTTATACCACGAGAGTAACGCTTGATATAATTTAAAAAAAAAATGACTTTCATAAAAACTGCATACAAAATTTATTTTTGATTTTTATCATTATATGCACAGGCGACGGAGCCAGCTTAATATGCATTCGTTAACGTTTGAAAGATTTTAATCATTTGACTGTATCTCGGTTACTAATTGGATGTACAACTTGTGGCTGCGATTTTCCATCGCAGGTTTTCCGCACACGAGGAGTTTAGTCGCCTGTTTATGCGTGGAAATATGGATACAATATCTATGTATTTGATGGCGATTAATAAGTGGCTTTTTTGTTATTTGATCTCTGTCTGTAGAAAATGAAATTAAAAAAATAAATTACCACCATAATATAGCTATCAACGTAAGTTTGAAGCAATAAAACTTGTATAAGACAACCTTGAATTTCCTTGTTAAAATTTAACACCATTTTGTTTTGTAATTTTACATAGACAAAGCTGTGTTTTATTGACTTGTAATCCTACAGCAACGTTTTTTTTTGTTGTAAATTTACAGCAGAAAAAAACATGAACTTAGTTTTAATTGGTGTAAACTATTAGCAGTTAAATTGCTCAAGCGTCATACAGCTAGTATTGCTGTAAATATACAAACATTTTAACAGTGTATAAAATATCAAACATAATTTTTTTTTTAACATTTTCCAAAACAGTATGTATTATTCTTAACATGTTAAGTAAATGAAATTTAAATAAAGACACAAAAATCTTTGAATGATGAATAATTTTTGTGTCTTTTTAGAAAGTGAACATTAACAGTATTTTCGTTATTTTGGGGTAACACTTTCTTAGTTAGAACATATACATGTTCAGAAAATGTTGTACGTTGAAACCCGTCCGGGAATCGAACCCACGACCCTCAGAGTAAGGCACCGAATCGCCAGCAGTAAATATGATGTTTGTGTCATTTCGCATATATTGACCGTGTGTTCTTTATTTTGTGACAACACTTCCCTATTTGGGACATTCTTGTTAAGAAAATGTTGGTCTTTGGAGAAGTCTAGGTGGACGGCATTTACTGTTGGTCATTCTGTGCCTACATCTGAAGGCTGGGGGTTTGATTTCGGGTCAGTTTTCGACCTTCAATATATTATAAACCAGAATCGAATCAAACTAAGAAAGTGTTATCCCAAAAATAACGAAAATTCAATAAATAACTTTGCCTGGCAAGTCTGGACCATTATGGGCATTCAATTCGTGTTTAAAAGCACAAAGTAAACTATAGTGTCAAAAATGTCCATTATATAACATATAATCGATAGTATTAATTGAACGCATCACGACCGGTAAGTGAGTGTGGCACTTACACCATCTACCCCTCCCCCTTTTCGAAAATACCTTGTACAATTTCTGGTAGGTTAAAAAATATGTGTATACATAGTTTAGAAGTGTACTCCCTATGCTCTGTGATTTTTTCCCTTACACGTTGAGTGTCCATCTGGTTAACTCTCCAGATCAGTTTTTTAACTGGTTTAAGCCAAATAACTGTATACACGATTAAAGACTATATATTGTTTGTTGCAGGAGAAATAATGATTCCTGTGGCTGCCATTGTTACGATGGTTTGCCTTTCTGTAATGGTGATTGTTGGAGTAGTAGCTATTGGAAAAAAGGGTGAAATGAATGTAAGATTTGGAGCCATGAGTTTTCATTTCAAAAAGTGATTGATCAATGAATTGGATCGTCGTGGTCAGATGAGAATGTAACCGAAGCGATGATTAATTTCCATTAGCTTCATAATACATTTGATTACTATGGCAAGTTTCAATTTCCACATTACTTAAGCAGGTTTATTTTGATTTTATCACGAAAAATTAGCAAATTAGAATATTGGCATACGCTTCACTGGCAACTGTATTATCAAACATATGTATAAGTAAGAAAGTAATGGTTGTGTTTGGCCTCAACTCAACTACATTTTTCTATTGTTAATGTATTTTTTTATGGCTTGAATCACTCCTTAATATATTCAAAGAAATTAACCTGCAAATTATATTTTATCATGATTTCTTCAGGTTTTAACAATTGCAGTTCTTTGTCTATTAGGTCGTGTGCAAATTTAATTCCTATCGTTTGCCATTTGTTGTGAGTGTCTCGCAGCGATAAATTAAGTTATAAATCGAAAAAAAAAATATTTGGCAAAAATTATGAAAAGAAATATAAAACAAAAACAGGCTCAATAAGGAATGTCATCTCAAAATTCAATAATTGATGGAACTAAAAAAAAAAATAAGTACAGAATGTTCAGAAATGATGTAAGCAACACACAGCTAACTTAATGTAGTAAATAATTTTTAAAAAACTGTTGTTACGTAACTACGTAAATAACAAACATCGTCCCCAAGAGATTGCTGGAAAATTAGTAATAATTGTAAACAAGAAAAGCAACTGTCACAAATATATATTGGTTTATTATAAGGATATTTCAAAAATATAAATTACCTTATCCGGATGACCCAAAGAAAGAGGAGCCAACAGCAAACGGAGTATGAAGAAAACATTGAAATAGATATGCCAATTACATTTGATGAAATTAAAGCATAGCAACATTTAATGCTCCCAATATACCATAAGTTGTTTAACAAAATTCTCGACACAGTATGTGTTCCAGAGAGTTGGTTACTGGGCATCATAAGGCCTCTATACAAAAATAAAGGCAATATAAATGATCCTTCAATTTACAAACCTATCACTATATAGAGTTGTTTGGGTAAGCTTTTTACATCTGATTAATTGTAAATTGACCGTTTACTTTTAAGTTAATGAAACCTTAAATAATGATCAGGCTGGTTTTAGAAAAGGTTTTTCTGGTACTGATATCATGTTTGTGTTTCATCATATTGTTGAATATTTGTTTCAACATAAAACAAAGATATACTGTACATTTGTTGACTTCGAAAAAGCGTTCGATTTGGTTTGGAGAGGTGGTCTATGGCTTAAACTTATAAATGAAGGTATAACTGGAAAATGTCTAACAGTTATAAAAAATATGTATAACTATGTATGCATATGTATAACAAATCCTGCGTTGCTGTAATTTCTTTTGTTCTGATGTTGGTGTAAGACAAGGTGAAAATCTTTCGCCCATAATTTTTGCATTGTTTCTAAATGATTTAGAAGAATTTATGATTCAGAACGGTGTAATAGGTATTTCAAATGTCTGAAATGAAATGAACAAAGTAGATATATTTTGCCATTTACCACTGCTACTTTACGCAGACCATACAATTCTATTTTCTGAATCCGAGGCTGATATGCAACTAGCTTTATCTTCGTTTGAACGATATTGTAAATCTTGGGAAATGAATTTGAACGTTAATATAACAAATAATGATTTTCTGTAAACGACAACCTGATAATCTTCCCAAATTTTACTTTAACAGTGATGAATTGGAAATTGTTACTGATATGTTTATTTTGGGTATAGTTTTTAAACCCACTGGAAAATCTACTTTTTTTAATCTACTTTTGGATTAAAGCTACACAGTGACGAGAAAAACAAGTTGTCTGGTATTATGTATAAGTTCATTTACTCCTGTCAAAATAATATTGAATTCGGGTCGTTGAAAAAGATTTAAAAAATATATATTCTGTACCTTACTGGTATCAATTTCGTGTGGGAATCGCAACATGTGAACAATGCTGCTGCGCTCATAATTCTGGTCCAAAGAACATTAAAAAATCAATTTTTACAAAACTGGGAACTACAATTGGAGGTGTCTCAAAAAGGCAAAATATATCGAGTGTTTAAATCTGTATTTGGCCATTATTTATTTTCATGTTCCAGGCTAAAAAACTGTAGAGTTAAATATTTACCTAGGTTCTGCTATATCAAGGTAAAGGTACTGTACATGCATTATGAAAACTTTATTGTTACCCGATTAAGTGTTTTGTATTATCAAAAATAATCACATTTGTACTTATCATGTATTCCTCTCATGCCACCCCGAGTGGTTTTTGAATGAAATAAAATGAATCGGAATCTGAGGATTGGAGGGTACACCAACAGAAGGTTCCAGTTCAAAAGGGTTTTTATTGGATTTCCATAGCATGCGTTGACTACCTGGAGAATATAAAGAAAACGACATTTCAGTTGGCGGAGGAAATGCGCCAAACCTTGCCGTTACCTAGCTATTTATAGTCATCATCCTTACCGTTTATCCAATCGCATTCAAGTCAAAGTCCCGTGATGTAAAACCAAATTGTTAAAGACCAACTAGTAGCAGTTTATGTTTAACTGGGGATATAAATGAATTCGTGTAGTGAGACCTGAAAAAAACCCAACAAAAACAAACAAACAATTATGTTGGTATGGAAGAACCATATGGTGACACAATCCCCTGTCCGTAAAAATATCGTCCCCGATATGTAACTAAAATCGACGAGGAGGTTTCCGTACACGCTTAGGATATCAGAATTTGAATATGGTGGATCGGTTGGTCTTGTTTGAGTCTTGTTCCCGGAGGAAACTTGTTTAGTGCTGGGAATGGAGATTGTTTGTTTGTTTGATTGGTGTTTAACGTCGTACTCAAGGGTATATCACTTATATGACGACGGACACAAATTCAGAACATCACAAACAAATCTGCTTTCCGTTACCCTTTAGCTCTGCGAACACCAGAGCAACAGAAAGCAACCGAGGAAGCCAAGGGAGTATTTTGCAGGACCATGGCCCACCCGCTCCCTCACGGGGCTGGGAAGGGAGAGGAAGGGCAGCAACATATTCCTATGGAAGGCTATTACTTTGTCAGAACTTTCTGAACACCGAGATATCGGGATTAGGTTGGCCGAGGACAACATAAGGATACTTATTCCACCGGTCCGCTTACTTACACTCTCCCTTTAATTCTACATTCTTAATGGAAACCCTGTCGCCAGGTACCAAAACGGATTCCCTAACCCTGACGTCAGAGTTACGTTTATGTGTGAGAGAAGTTTTATTGGCTTTCTCAGAGGCTAACTGAATCATGTTATGTAGCGTTATACGCATGGACTAAAGGGGACATGTAGTTTTTTCAGTCAGATTTCTTACCCAAACATACCCAACATGATGAGCAGGGTTTGGTTAAACCGTTTGCACACCCCATTACCCTTCGGGAGATAGGGGGTTGTGTGGCTTTTGTTAACACCAGTAATTTTACAAAGTTCCTTAATTACCTTCGACTCTAAATTTTTTGTCCTCTTCACTATGAAGCCGACCGGGGAAACGATAGTAAACAAAATAGTCATCATTCAAGACCCTAGCTGTGAGGTGTGCGGTCTGGTTCTTAGTAGTGACCGCCTTAGGCGTAGCTGAAAAATTGGTTGGTGATGACCAAAATGTTGTCATACCCTCCTACGGAAGAACTACATTTTTTGAGAAAACAGTCTGGTAAAACTTACCCAAATAAAAACAAAATAAACACAGAAAGTCTGATGAGAATAAATCTCAGCCCCTACCCGAGATTGATTGTCGATACTGTGGTAGGTGTCATCTCCGTAAAAAAGAGAAATGTCCCGCCTGGGGGGGAGTCATGTGACAAGTGTGGTAAGCAGAACCATTTTTCTCAAAAATGTCCTCAAAATAAACTATCGCGAGACATTGTGTAAGACTGTGTATAACCCCTAAACATCTAAACAAAGCCCTCAAACGATATCACTATCATATGCCGACCATTGAAGATGTTTTACCAGAACTATCGACAGCAAAACTGTTTTCGGTTGTTGATGTAAAAAATGGATTCTGGCATGTCAAGTTAGATCAAGAGAGTAGTTTTCTTACTACTTTTGCCATCCCCTTTGGGCTCTGTCGCTGGCTCCGATTAGCGTTTGGAGTTTCCCCCTCTCCGGAATAATTCCAATCGCGTCTCCATACTGCTATAGAAAATTTGAGTGGAGTCTGTGTTGTCCTTGACGTCATTCTGGTCTATGGTGATTCGCTCGAGGCACATGGTCGTAATTTAGAAGCTCTGTTACAAAGATTTCGTGCGAAAAAAAATGTCATAAATCGTGACAAGTTTAAACTTAGGCTGACAAATGTGCCATATATGGGTCATGTGTAAACTAATGATGGACTGAAACCAGACACATGTAAAGTGGAGGCCATACTTAAAATGACGCCTCCTACTGATAAAAAGGGTATCCACAGACTTATGGGTAACTATGTGCAACGTTTTGCCTCCCCCTTGTCTGAAATTACAGCAACTCTTCGTAACCTCTTGAGATTGATTGATTGCTTAGTGTTTTACGCCACATTCAGCAGTATTTCAGCTTTAATGTGGTGTGGACATTTTCAATTTCAGATAATTCCAATCTGAAGCATCCCAGACAGAAAACATTAAAAAGAAAAACAAAACGAACGGAACAGGACACACATAAGTGTTAAAAAACATATGTCAATATATTAAACAGTTTAAATTGGATCTAAAAATGGTAAATATTCTGTATAAAACTATGTTTCGAGCTATTTACAATAATTAATGCAAATTAACATCACGATACAGACCAATCTATTTCAGCAGCCCCGACGACAACTTCGACAGCAATGTTGTTCCCTTGGTATTGATCACCCAAAGAAAAAAATTTGAACTGAACAACAGATGCTAAAATATGTCAATATATTAAAATTTTTCATTTTGAATCAAAACGTTGTACATATTATGTTTAAAACTATGTGAAATCATTTAGAATACTAATTTTCATTTTTGTGCATTGGCCTTCTACCATCGCTGCGCGTTCTGTGATGAAATAATCGCGGGTGACCATGCGTGGCGTCGAACCGCTGCAGATAGTCGTCATCTTGTTTTTTCTATGACACAGTAGTGATGGTGGTTCGCTTTCCATCAGAATGGGAGGAGGCCCGATGTCTACCTTCATCCCCTCCAAGGCGTCGAAGCAGTTCTCAAGAGTAACCGTCTCCGACACAAGAGATTTATCTGTCGATGACTTCTGAGAGAGGGATCAACCCTCTCTACATTTATTACATTAATAGACTCTTCAAATTGAAATACCTGAACAACATCTCTTGTGGCCTTGGAAGGGCGAACCTCCGGACCAGATGGCTTCTTGGTCTGTGTGTCTGTTTTATTTGGATTTTTTTATTTTGTCTGTGGCTGTTTTTTTAGTTGGGGTTGTTTATTTGTATTGGTCTGCGTTGAAATAGTCGTTTTTAATTGTATTTGCGTTGTGTTTTGGTCAACAGCAGAAGGCTCTTCATCCCCAGTTGGCCACGTAAGAGAGGTATGTGATGTAGCAACAGACACAGAAACTTTCGTCGTGGCGTTGGCGTAGGACTGGGACGACACTTGAACGTCCCAGACAGCGGTAAGGCGCCGAGCTTCGATATAACTAACGTTTTGTTCTGATTTAATTAACTGGATTTGCTTTTCTTTTATAAATAACTACAGTCTTTAGAGGAGGCCATGTGGGCCTCACACAAATTACAGCATTTTATATCATTGTTGCAGTCAAAGCCCTCATGGCCTACTTCAGAGCAGCGAAAGCATACCAACCCACCTCTACACTGGTTCTTACCGTGTCCAAACTTCTGACACTTGAAACACCATGTTGGGTTGGGCATGAAAGTATCTACCTTCATCCTGTAAGGACCAATGTAGATGTGGTCTGGCACTGTAGTTGAATCAAATATAATTAAATATGTACTAAGTTTTATTATTCTTTTCTAGTTGTAAAGCGCTTAACGTTAGTTATACCTTGATCGCCGAGCGCAGAACAGATTTCTTCCTCTGATACATCAGAGAGATCTCTGCCCTTGTCTCGGATGATCCCCTTACTGCTGCTGTTAAGTGATCTATGTGGTGTTACAATGACAGGTAACTCTAAAATTTTCTTAAATTGAAGTAAATTTACTGCTTGTTACTGTCTGGTGCATTCAACCAGAAGGTCACCAGATCGCAGTTTTCTAACGTTCTTTAGAGTTCCAGCATTATATATTAATGTTTTATTCAACGCAAACGGTTATATTGTTGTAACAGACTTATTTTCGTTTTGGCTAGTTATTACTATGAATCTAGGCCAGTTTTCTTTTGTTTTGTCATTTATTTCTATGTTTGTTACTTTTCTTTTTTTAATAGGGTTGGGAGTGGATGCCATTATAGGGCTAGCAAGTTTCACCACCCATGTCCCCCATGCATGATTGAGGAGCGCTCCCAAATTGTACATATATTGTTAATATGCCTGTGTACATATTAGATATATGCATTCACCCTTACTCCTTCATAACTCAACGTCAAATAAATTATATTTCGGGATTGAGCAAGCCCTTAAAGGCGACATTCCGTCCATTTGAAATGTTCAAATGCTTCTATTACTAAATTAAATACTATTTATGGCGAAAAAATCAGATGTTGCTGACCTGGATAAGACAACGAAGCGAGGAAGTGTGGAATGGATATTATGGGTGATCCCATCTGTACCAGGGTTAACACAACTGTCGAGCTTGGTCCAAAGAGTTGCACTTACCACTATCTGGGAAGTTGCGCATATATGAGGGCGAAGAGGGAATTTATCCGGCAGTAAACGCTGTACGCGCCTCTGACGGTTTAGCTTATTGGCAGCGGATGCCATTCACCACTCACACAGCTACCGTCCGTAGGACATACAGGACTCTTGCGGCACACCCGTAGCTCTAACAAGCCCAGAGCCAAGTTTGGGACGAATCCCTAGCTAACCGGTTCTTTGGTGTGGACCATATTCTGTGAGTATCTTTGCCAAAAAATTAAACATTCGGTAGCTGATCCGCAATAGCTCCCGTGACGCCATTCAGATCGAATTATAACATGAGGCACGTAGTCTGTACGACAAGATGGTGAAAGCGGGGCACTCTGCCAATTTTCCATAATTCGCCCTATTAAGCCTTTTGTGAGGGGTTCGGGACTACATCAACGACCCCCTCCAAGCATAATGTCCACCCCACCGTACACGGAAGCATTTTGCTTGGCCTTTAGGGATGCAACGAGATTTTTGTTGCAAACCATTGCTGATATAGTGTCAAACCAGCGCTGGGCAAGTTATTTGGCACACCTTCAATGCTGAGTTAGATCCTGGTGTTTTCTAGTCACACTCGGCACCACCACCCTCTGTGTCAGCAGGACCCATTTTATGCTGTTAGCCGGAATGTTCAGGTCAATGATCCACGAGCAGTCTTTTTTTCTTTCGTGGAGCTTGTAGAAACGGTGATAACGGTCATAGAGGATTGCGGACATGTCAAAATGCTGGCTGCCAATTGTGGGAGCTTACATTTGGTGCATTACTTTCTCAACTTTTGTCGATGCTGCACTTAATTCTAGCTACTGTAGGTGATTCTTCCGCTCGGTGACATGGGTCACGCGGCGATAAGTCATTCAAAACAAGCTCTAACCCGACGCAGCTGTCAAAAAACTTTAGCTGTATTTATAACAGTTGCCTGAAATAGCCACATTTCTTCCGAGATTACCCTTGCCAAGCTAAATGGCAGCAAACAGCTGATCTATGTTTAATGCCCCCTTTGTTTTGCTCCCTGTGATTGACCAGTGCTGTCTTTTTATGTTGCCAGGGTTTAAAGGATAATTTCCGTGGAATATGGGCATACAAGGAACTGGTAATTATAACCAAAAGTGCTTCCTGAACCGCACATGCTTCGCTTTACCGTCCACGGGTTCGAGTCCGCCTTTCGACCATCAGGTATATGAGCGAGTCACATGTTGTGGCTACGGCAATCGCGGGGGTGGTTTTTACGAGGTTTCTTCCCGGTTTTCCACCGCAATAAGGCAGTGTACAATGTGAAGTGGACAATCCGTCGTCATATATGTGAAATACCCTTGAGTACAAAGTTAAACCCCAAACAAACAAACAAACAAACACAGACGGTTGATGCTTTCCAATCCAATGCATTTTGAGCACGTTGTGAAATAGTGACTTAATTAGAATTGAGAAGGTCCTTGCCAAGCTATCTGCCAATAGGACAGCAGCCCTGCCCTGGACCATTGTCTCTTCAAGCATCATGTTCCAGAATGTGCTGTCTTTGTAGATATTTTGAAGACCTGCAGAGACAGGAATGTATTTATTTTGTATCTATGCAGAGAAAAGGCACTTAGCCTTTGAACTTTGCGACAAGATGGTCGTCACTATCTTCGTTATTAGATACTGGCACTCTCTCTATTGTAGTTCTAAACGTTTGGTGTAGCCTACATGTACATTTTAAGCTTTCGCTAAAAACCGTGCTCTTAAGCAAATGTGTCATATTTTACAAAACGACCATATGAACCAAGCTTTAGTAAAATCCGAGTTTAGTACCACATAGTGTTTGCAGAAAGTCGTACATTTTCTCCATTTAATTTGCTATAAACAGTTTTGTTATTGTTTGTAAAGTGAGCAGGACTGACAATTCAGCACATACATGTGCTATAATAACGATTTGTGGGACCATTATATATATTATCGGATCTTTTATGTATGGCACCCGAGTTCATTTTTAGTGCATCAAAGTGTATTGTTTATAAAGGTTATGGTTAAATAACAGGCAATGATGCTGATTGGATATTAGCCATGCACAGTTTCACAGTTTCAAAGCGTGTTCACATTCGTCAGAGAGATTGGCATGCCACGCATGTTTTAACTGTTTTAGTGCTATTACTTGTTTATTTATTCCCGACCTTTACCGGGAAAAGCGCTTTTATTAGAAATATTTATTTTAAATTTTTATAAATAAATCGTTTCTTAGTAACGAGCTGTAAGTCTTTTGACCTCTTTTGTGATAAATATGTAGGTTTAGAGGTGAGGTGAGGTGAGGTAAGGTATCGGGGCCCTGTGGGAGAACAGTGGCAACACTGAACAGGCTACCCTGTCTAAAGAAGATCTAATAAATAAATAAATAAGTTTTGGAAATTATGCTTTACAGAGGTAGCTTCCTCTGTCGCTAACAGAGCAGTCGTATCATTAGAATTGAGAATGAGTTTAATATAAACAACTCTATGTGATGGAATAAGCTAAAGTTAATGGTGTGAATCAAAAGTCCAGGTTCATGCGACAGGCTAACAGCTTAAACAAAATATAACGTCTGGATATGCCAAACAGCACTCACCTGTCAATGAAGCTTACATTTACCTGACCCTGACACTTGATCAAGTAAACAGTAAGAAAACTTTGCCGTGCTAAAGCCAGTCTATTTCTAAGTACTAATGTACTTTATCTCCCCAGTTAAACTTTAAATATTTCCTAGTGTATGATCTTATTAACAGAGTTTAATATGGGTACGTGTTATCTATCGAAGTCATGTTATAACTGACATAAGATAAAGGGCAGTCTGTAAAGTTTTCCAATTGATGTGTGGTTGTATTGACCCAACCCTGGAAGGGCCACCGGCCGTAAATATGTCTGCCTGTTGCAATATAGGAGATTGAATGA
>JAVFBW010094123.1:0-16730 GCA_034783835.1 Mopalia ciliata
TCCCGGTTTTCCACCGTAATAAGGCTGTGTACAGTGTGAAATGGACAATCCGTCGTCATATAAGTGAAATACCCTTGTGTACGACGTTAAACACCAATCAAACAAACAAAAACATAGAGGTAAATACTGTGTTGTGTTAATTTGGTTGGTTGAATGTTAATTTATTTTGTGGAGATGTAAGTTTAAATTCTAATTGTAGAACACAACTTGATTTGTCTTCAAAATCTGGCTTTAATTGGACATGAAATATAGTATGCATGCTTAATTTTTTTGTCAATGTTTTTTTTTTATTTGCTTAAAAACTGATGTGTGTTATTTAGATCCAATGGAGGTAAAACCTGCTATGACGAGGAAATTAAGACGACGGCCCAATGACCCGATACCTCTACCTGAAAAACGGAGAAAAGCTTCACCAAATATCCTTTTTCTCTTTCAACTGGGCACGCTGCTATGGCTTAGTGGTAGTGAGTGCGCTTCCTTAACTGAGCGTGCTTCGATTTACCGTTGACAAGATCAAGGCTGCCTGTCGACTGTTAGGTATATGTCACATTTTGGCTCCGGCAATTGCGGGGATGGTTTTTACCAGGTTTTCTCCCAGTTTACCAACGTAATACAGCTGTCTACAGTGTGAAGTGGACAATCCATTGTCATAACCTTGAGAAATAACCTTGAGTACGACAGTCAGCTCTATCTAGGTATCTTTACGTAGGCACTTTTTTGAAAAAGAAGATATTTTTGATTACTCAATATTTGTGAAGCTCTTCTGTTTAGTGAGTTTCAATCAGTTTTAAAAGTTTTCTTGTCAATAATAGGGCAAATCATTCACATAGCTTTCCCTGTCAGTGTAAAGCTGTGAGTCTACCGTGAACAATGTACGAGTAAACCCCATAAAAAATATCTAAACATACAAACAATCTTGATAATCTCCAAAAGTTTTGTTATAAGCTTATCTCCTTAACAAACTTCACCTCAGATAAACTTTTTCTTGGATGAAGCTGAAATAATGGAAGACTTAAAAATTATCAACAAAGTCAGTGGACGACCAATTCATAAAAAAATCAACCAGACCCCTACAATGCAACTTGAGATTCCCACAGAGGCCAGAATTGACAATGGTCGGTTATTCTTCGACAAAAAATGGTGAGTTATTTTTGGTTGGGAGGCGTTATTTGAACGTTTATGCTTGGTGATTAACACCTAATATAGAGTGTTAAAGCTGTTTTAAAGGTCTATCTCTTATCAGCTATAAGTGATTTCACTCTGGTGTTAGAGGCTTATTGCCTTTCAAGGAACTGGCCCCAGAATGATATTTCTGCTTATTTTTTTGCCTAGGTTCCATCGAGGCCACACAGTATATGTGGAATCTAAAGAAACAGGGAGGATAAGTGGCGTTATATTTGCTGTGGGAACACAAGAGGTAGGTGCTGTTTTAGACTGCTAAACCATGTGCATCACCCAGGTATAGAGTAGATATTCGACTGCAGATATTACAGAGTTGTTCTTAAAATATTTCTCATTGGTTCTCCAACACCGGCAAAAAAAAACGTTTGTGAAATACCATTGAGAATAATGTTAATGATGTCATCAAGTGTATTAATACTGGTACTAACAGGGGTTTGATACCATTGAGACTGCTATGATAGAAGGGCAACACTCTTGGTCGACCAAGTCGACTAACCACATAAAATAAATAGATACCACCTGTCCATGTGAGACAAATAGTTTATCTTTAAATCCTGACCCAGCCCGCGGCCATGGCTCAGTGGTAACGAGTGCGCTTCCTGAACTGAACATGCTTCGATTTACCGTTCACGGGTTCGAGTCCCCCTTTACACTATAAGGTATATGAGGGAGTAACATGTTGTGGCTCTGGCAATCGCGGGGGTTGTTTTTACGAGGTTTCCTCTCGGTTTTCTACCGTAATAAGGCTGTGTACAGTGTGAAGTGGACAATCCGTCATCATATAAGTGAACTACCCTTGAGTACGACAAAAAACACTAATCAAACAAACAATTAAATCCTGACCCCTAAACTGAACCTGCTTCGATGTACTGTTCACCTGATAGAGTCGACCATCAGGTATATGAGCGAGTCACATGTTGTGGCTCTGGAAATCCTGGGTGTGGTTTTTACAAGGTTTTCTTCCAGTTTTCCGCTGTGATAAGGGTGTGTTAGAATTATAGATCACTAGGGTACCGAGCCCATGTGGTACTCAACAGTATAAGTTCACATTGAATCATAATAAGAACATCACATTATTTATACTCCTTTGATGTAGTTCCAGTCCCTCAGTACCCTCTGGCTTAGGGCAGTTTCTTTGAAGAGTAGCAAAGCTGTCTTTATTTAGCACTAGAGGAAAATTAACTTTCCAATATTATGTAATCGCTTCACATCTTGGTGATGCTAGTGTCAATTATTGTTGGAAAACACAGCCATCATATGAAATACTCTTGAGCATCGCTTAAAACACCAATCAATCAGTCTAGTCCCTTAGTCAGCCTCTATTGGAGTCTGCGTGTGGCTCAGGCAATCACAATGATGGGTTTTGCAAGGTTTCGTCTTTGTGGGTTTCATTCAGTCACTCTATTCAAGTAATTGATGATTTTATACTGTTCATTACCTTTGAGACCCGCGGCCATGGCTCAGTGGTAGCGAGTGCGCTTCCTAAACTAAACCTGCTTCGATTTACCGTTCACGGGTTCAAGTCTGCTTGTTGACCATCAGGTATATGAGCGAGTCACTGGTTGTGGCTCCCTCAATCGCGAGTGCGGTTTTAACGAGGTTACCTCCCGGTTTTCCACCATAATAATAAGGATGTGTAGAGTGTGAATCCATCGTCATATAAGTGAAATACCCTTGAGTACGAAGTTAAAAACCAACCAATCAAACAAATAAACATTACCGTTGAGTATGACATTAAATCCTAGTAAAATGAACTTAGCCTGTGTTAAATTTGTGAAGATCTCTAACACTTATTTCCTTATTGCAGGTTCATATCCGGAAAACAGCTGACAATTCAAAGCTCCGAATCTATTTATCTCAGTTACAAAAAGGGAAGTTTATCATTCGAAGACGATCAATCAATACAAGTAGTTAACGAACAACCCGTTTATACCAATCTCATCATCTCAATCGTTCATTGTCGTTTTGTTGTGACAATGATATATTTATGGTGTACACTTTTGATGTGTAATCGTACGGTCGTGGGATCAACCCTGAGCCTAGGGAGAAGAATTTAAGCTCATTGGGAACTGTGAAGGTATACTGATACTTAGTGGAGTAACCTGCAAGGTGTCTAGTTTGCTTGTATGGATTGATGGAGTTGCATATTCTCTTTAAACATCATTAGAAATCAGACACTGACTGGCCCAGTGTTGGTATACTCTGACTAATTGGAGTAACAAACAATGTGTAAAGAGCATTGCATGTATGGACTCCATGTGACATGGTTTATTAAAAGCATTGCACATTCTCGGATGAACCTCTTTAGAAAATGGTCAGTAACTGGTCGTATACTGTGAGAAAGTTTGTTAAAACAGTTACACATTCTCACTTGATTGAAAATGTTTTAGACAACAACTGGCCAGATGTCAGTATACTGTGGTGTAATGGCCCTACTGGTGAAGTATCTAATATGTTGCTTCCATGAACCCAGTCTCCCATGGTTTGGAGTGTTCATAGGGATCTCTGATCTGACATCATTGACTCATCATAAGCCCATGTCTTGTGTTACTGCCTGCCAATAGTGTTCCCACACTTTGTCTAATTTTACAGTGTTTTCCTTCCTGCACTTGTTTTGCGTCTTCTCATCAAAAGTGAAATTGACAGTGGTGTCTTTGTGCAATTGTCAAACTGAGAACAACAAAACCTGGCTCAGAAATATATGTAAAGAAGAGCTTATGGCTTTGTGGTTAACATGCCTGCCTTTAAATCCTACATGGATATAACACTCACAGGCTTGAGTCCGTCGGTCAACCAGTAGGTATAGGAGTCACACAATGTGGCTCCCACAATTGCTGTGTCTTGTCACATGTAATAATTTCCATTAATATTGAAAAGAAACTATGTGTAAAATAAAACTTGTTTCACTATGAACTCAATATGTTTACTTAATTATTATCTTGGATGGTTGAGAGGCAGCTACCAGTTTGTTTTTATGCAAATATGTCCGGATGTGTCACTTTTTATAACATGACCACATGGACAGGATAGAAGCCAAACTGCTTAAGACAGAGTTCAAATTTGGAATGAGGCTAAATATGATGCTAAATTAAACTCTTATTGAAAAAGGGATCATTTCCAACAAATTTCAGGTTTCCATGGCAACAAATATGTCAGGATCTGTCACTTTTTTGACATAACCACGGGAACAGGATAGAAACCAAACTGCTTAAGATAAATTAGAGTGTTCAAATTTGAAATGCAGTTTAATATGATGCTTAACTTTGCTCTTAGTGAAATTCGGGGTCATTCCCAATAAAAGGTTTCAATGGCAACTAACATGCCTCTTAATGGCATGATGTGAACAGCATACAGGCCAAACTATTTAATATAGAGAGCTCATTAATTAAAAAATGATTTGAAAAACCGTAAACCGTACTAATGAATCAGGTTTCTAATGAAAATGGGGTTATTTCAAGCAAATTTTGGGTTTCCATGGCTGGCCGCTACAGATAGATTTTTAAACCGCTAGGGCTTTCCTAGCCAATGATGTAAGCCTATTGTGTATTAATAATAATAATTAAAATATTGTGACAATAGGATTGAGAAAAAAGATTGACATAAATAAAGGATATTGAACCAAACACAGAGATTAATTTGAGGCCAAGCAATAATCAACTGATATATAGTTCCTGAAAGGTCTTCCCAACTGGTTGATACCTATAAAACATATAAAAATAGTAAAATATTCACTGAATGATTTGCAACTTGTTTCATTAAAAATTAGGCATACAAGTGGAGAAATTGGGAATCGAACATCTACTTTTTATTCGGAATTCAAGGGAATTCACTGACGTGACTGGTATCTTGTTATTTCTCATTATCTAGCAGTATGGATTCATCATTATCTGACAATAGATAGTTCCGAAAGGAGTTTCTCCTGCCTACCTCACAGCTCAAATAACTTGTATGAAGAATCACAAGTTTGTAAGTGCATAAAACAAATTCTAAGCGTCAGAGATTTATTTTACAGATAGTTTATAGTATTATCTTTGTAATTCAGTCACTTTCAATCTGATTTAAAACCCATTTGGGAAAACCTTTAAAGATTTTATAAATGTGCTGACCATTCTATCTTTTTGGGAGTTCACTTTCTTGAGCTACATCAATAATAAACATTGCTGTGAGTAATTAAAGAAGGTCTGTTGAATTGATCAAAATTGCATACATTTTTCCCAATTATGGTCAATTGAGATTAATTGATAGGTGTTTTACATTTATACGATGGTGATGTATTCCAACAATAACCGACACTAGCCCAACCATAAGATATGACGTGTTTTGAAAGTCCATAATGCTAAGTAAAGGCAGCATTGCTTCTCTTTAAACAAACTGCCCTTACTCGAGGGCTTGGTCTTTTTGGAATAAATTAAGACTTATAATCATGAGTCTTGGACAGAGGTTGACTAAGGTATTTCTACACATAGAGAATCTGGTAGAACTGTCTGATTGGTGATTAATGGGTGACCAAGGCTATTACACTCATGTGACGTGGATACAGCCACACTAACACAACCAGACAATATGATGAACTTGATCTTACACTGGGAATGAAACATTCCTACATTGATAAGTAAAGACAGCAAGACAGTGCTGGCAATGTACTTCAGTTCTCTAGGCTAGACGTCAGATATGTTGTTGTTTTTTTTATTGGGGTTTAACGTCATACTCAAGGGTATTTCATTTATATGAGGACAGATTGTCCACTTCATATTTTTCCTTGCCATATTATGGTGGAAACCTTGTAAAAAGCAGCCCTTTGATTGACAGAGCCACATTTTGTGACTCGCTCAAATACCTGAGGGTCGTCAGATGGTGGACATGTCAGAAGACATTTGACATAATCAGAAAAGGTAAACAGGGTTTAATATTGTTTGACTGATGTAGTACTTTGAATTAAAGATTGCTGTTTCAACCATGCTTAAGGGTATTTCACTTATATGAGGGCGTGTACTAACAATAATTGACACTACCACCAACAAGATGTGCAGCATTTCTATAACACTGGAAAGTTCATTTTCCTCCAGTAAAGACAGCACTGCTAGTCTTGAAACAAACTGCCCTTAGTAAGAAGGGAGAAACTTTAAGGGAAATAAAAGAAAACAATTGCCTGAATATATATTTTGTTATCAGCAGTTTCATAAAATAGTATTCAAAGTTTGTGGATAGTTTTTTGAACGTGTTTGAGGCAATTTACTAACAGGCTTGGTACATGAAATCCATGAATGGTGAATGTCTATGCCATATTATTTCTGCATCTCATTGACTCTATAATTATTCACACTAATTCTCACCCCAAAAAGAATGTCTCATTATTCATCGAGAAAAATGTGATTGTGAAACGATTTTGGTGAATAATATTAAATAATAGTCAATGTAGGAGAGAGAGACATGATATGGCATGACAGTTCACTGTGCTAGAGTTGCCAATTCACTTGTCAAATCAGTTTAATAAAATTATGAGCACTATTTTTATACAATTTGTCCTAACCCATGATACCAGGCTATCTATCCAGGCTCCCTGTATTATTATGCTTTCTCTCCCTTAAAAAAACACTGAGTTGCCAATAAATGTTTGAGATTCACTGATTGAATCCTGTTCAACAACATGAGAAATTCCTACGATAATACTCACAGCTCCTATGGTGACAAGTTTGTCAAAATGATGTATATAGACATGTACAAATACTCTGAAGAGACGAGTCAAGATTTTCTTTACCACTTGTAGATAGTTTTTAGGGAATGGGACACCTAAAACACATAAAATCACAAACTTACTGCAAACGATTATTTATATTCAGAGTGTATTACACATGGCTCAAATTTTCGCTCAATATATAATGTTTACAACAGTGAGGTGCACTGTTGATTCAGGCAGACTCGATACTTATAAAAGGAAGTCCAGATATAACAATATGCTCAATTTTTTAAATATATATTGTAAAATTATGTACACTTTTTTAATATAAAATTTAAAATGCGGTTGACAGTTCAAGCCTGTATAACTAGAAGAAGGAAATTGCCTTGTTCTCCAGGTAACTCACATTCATTATGTTTGTAAAGTGAAGCAGGGTGTAATAGATGACTTGAACCAGTTATTTCCCTGGAAGAGCTTTCTGGATTTGACAGATAACCACATCAGAAGTGGGTTGTTTGATTGGGGTTTTAAGCAGTATTTACCGTTATTTTACTAATCCTTCCAGCACAATGGGTGAAGGAAACCACTGTCAGTATAACTGGCAACAAACAAGGACAAGGCAATCCCCTGACAGATAGTAAACACAGTCATCAGCTCCTCCTGTAGTCCTTATACATGTAGTCACATTCACTTACCAACTTTGATTGGGAAGATTTCTTCTGTGTTAATCTGTCTCTCTACCCACTCCATCAGTAATGTGATATAGTGTGCAGCAGCTAAAGCTGTGGGCTTCTTGTAGTTCTCTCCATCACACCAGTGATACTCATACCTAATACATTAAATAGATTTAATTACTTTCACAAAGATGGTTTCATTTGGTTTTTATGTCATTCTTAAAGTTTTTTTTTTCACTTGTGATGCTGTGAAAATTGCATAAATCAAACTCTTTATTTGTTTGTTTCATAAATTGAATGTTCAGTGTTATACTCAAGGGTGCTTTACTTTTTTACTCACACTCAGAATTACTTGTGTGCAGCCAACTTTAACAGTATTTCACAATAACACAGCCATATTAAGTTACCAAAAGATACCACAACTGCAAATTTGATAAGGGAACATCAGGATTTGTTAGCTCAAGACATCTGTGGCCAGTTGCTTGAAGCACTGTTAACTGTAATCCTCTATTAGATGACCTCCCACCAGGTTATAGGTCTATCTCTTACGCGGTATTACCAATTTAATCTGGTGTTAGCCACTAATACTCTTTCGAGCAACTGGCCCTGATGTTCAACAAACACAGTTGCGATTTGTCAACTTGTCAATTGTCAAAAGCGGACAAATCATGAATAGACCTCTGCTTTATAGGAGAAAATTTTCACATGATGGGATAGATGCCTGTTTCACTGAGGAAGCTTGCAAGTCAGCAAAGAGGAGATAAATATCAGGCCTAAGCAGTAATTTTTTCAAGCAAAAACTTAAAATTTCGTGAGATAGCCTATCATTTGAATTTCCCCTGGTTTGCTCAGGTAAATGTGCCTTTGTGAAAAATAAACCAAATTGCTATAAAGTACAATTTTCATTGACAAATGCAAATTTAGATGATTGTTTGATTGGGGTTTAACGTCGTTCTCAAGGGTATTTCACTTATATAACGACGTGCCAGCTCAATGGGTGAAGGAAACCACCTTCGACACCACTGGCAACAAATAAAGACAGGACGGGCCAAAAACAGGAGGACAACAAGTGGGGCGATACAAACACCACAAAACAGATCGGAATCCTGTTCCCCTTTAGCTCTGAGAGCACCAGGTCAACATGAAGCTCCCTCCAACCGACCAGCAAATTAAGATGAAGACTTCAAACAATTTGGGAAACCTATAAATCGGTCCTCCTAAATTAAGTTTGAATAACAATAGCACCCCAACAGCACAGGCCTGAATATTGTAGACTGATTTTTAATTTTTTTTTTTTATTGGGTTAAACCTCGTTCTCAAGGGTATTGCACTTATAAGATGAAAGATTGTTAACTTCGCTCTGTTCCTTGCTTACATAAAAGTAGGTGTAATCACACTCCTACATCACACTCACTAACCACTAAGCCATGGTTGCAGGCCCTATGGTAGACTGAAGAATAATTTTATTTGTTTATATGTTTGATTGGGGTAACTCAAGGGTATTTAACTTATATGACAATGGATTCTCCACTTTTTACTGTTCCTTGCCTAAAATTCCGGTTGAAAACCAGCAAGAAACCTCATAAAAACCTCAGAGATTGCCAGAGCCACATCGTTTTAATCACTCATATACCTGACGGTCGATAGAGGAACTCGATCCTGTGAATGGTACATCGAAGCAGGCTTTAGCAAGCGCACTGGTTAACTAATAAGCCATGGCCGCGGGCCGAAGAAAAATTTTAAATGTTCAATGCTCCAACATGTAACATAGTTATTTTTGCAATGCATTAACAGAAATCATGCAACGTTATGTTTTGTTTAATGCCATATGACATGCTGTGGGTCAATCAGAACCAAACAATTTGACGACAGGTATCACCAGGTTATTGGTGACCTCTTTACAGCATAAAAAATAACAGAGTAAATATTAACATCCTATCAGGAACTACAATCGGACATTGTCCTAAAAAAGGTCTTACTTTGGGCCTCCTGACATAGTAGGACAGGTCTGTTCAGTACAATGCTCCAATATTGTGCCATACAGTAAGTTTATGCGGTTAAAAAAATCCACAACTGAAATAAAAAGAAAAAATTGGCACCAATTTTAAAAAATAACAATTGACCATTTTATAACAGTACTGCTTAATAATAAATCTGTAGTTAGTCAGCCCTTGTCTATATACATACTACATGTATGTGTTTGTGAGGAATATTTAATGAAATACAACCTTGGTAAGAAATTAACCGCAATCAAACAAATAAACATCATACACATGTAACTTTTATTAATTTGGTTTGTGAAAATGGAAATTTCATTTACTTGCTCAACATTTAAAATGAAACCTAAGGCTGTTTTAAAGAATATAGACCCTGTTAAAACATTCTAGTCTAATTTGATTATTTTTGATTCTACCTGGATTTTACCTGGAGGTCTATTTTTCAATAAAAGCTTTCTTTATTTACTATGTTATGGCAAAGAAGGGCATTTTCTAAGTTATATCTTGTGGCTATGTTGGGACTACTGTACTACATCATTCAATAAAGAAGAGATTTAGGTATTGCCTGCCATTAGTTCAGCAATAAAAGTACACTTTCCAGATATTATAAGACTAAAGCAGCCTTGGGATTGTATATAGTATATATGACATAACAGTTAAGATTCATAGAAAGATAATCTGGCTTAACACAAGTATTTTTACTAATCTAAAATTTGTTGTAAATCCAACTGTTATGCAATACTTCCTCCAATCATGCATAGCAGGGATAAAATATTTATAACTGTTAAGTCAACAGCAACCAAGAACAATGCTGTTACAGATTAAATAACCATATCACTACACAGGTCCACTTTGATCCAATTAACAGCTTATACTAATAAACTGACAGGTAGGGGCCAGTAGCCTAAGTCTGGACCTGTCCCTAAGGTGATCCATTGACAACTTGCCCAATGCCAGCCTATAAAACTAACAGCAACACTACTGGCAAATCAGAAAGCTGTCTAACAGTAAGAGAAATCTCATCCTACAGTTCACACCAACTGACATGGGTTTGAGGTAAGGAACATTGGGTCACATAATGCTTTTTTTTTTCTCCAAAGATACATATTGGTCAATTGCTCACAACTCCTGATATTTGACTGGTGACAAGGGAAATAACAAGACTTGCACCAATCAGATGCCAGTAAGCTGTGTGTGAACATGGACATCAGCATGACTGTATCTCAGAAACAGTGAAATCTATGAAGGCAAAAAATATGTGCTAACAACTGTTACTGTTTGTTTCTCTTCAAACTGAGTCTATATAATATTTCAGATATACAATACCTTGATAGAAGAAACAGTCTAACCTAACTCTTACTTTTATGCTAAGAACTGTTCATGTATTTATGTTTGATAATGAAGATTTAATTAACAAAGTATTTCACAAAAGTACTTTGCCTTGATTGGTTTAAATGTGCCAGATAAACTCTACAGGTGTCTAATGCTGACTGGGGAGTAATTATAATTAGATATGAACAGCAGCAAACAATCGGATTAACTCTGCTTATCATTTCTACTGGCCTCTTTTTGGTGATGGGTAATAAGCGTCCTGCACCAATAGGATGCCAGCGAGAAACGATCTGCTAACATCTGCCACCATGATTATACCAGCTGCTCCTATTAGTATTGAGCTCTTCTGAAAATCCTCTCCAATGTGTCTTCCTGTTTTAGTTTCAGAACTGAGGAATTACCCCTTCCAATGATATAATATGTGCTGGTGTGAATCTTAAAACTAGCACCATTATATGCTTGGCAGGGACATAAATCAACTGAAGAGAAATCTCACAGAAAGTTTGACAGACAAGATATATTATTAGGCTCTAAGCAATTACATTTTAACATAAGAAACAATGGTTGCAATTTTTGGAACAATAGCTAACAGAAGGAGGCCATATCTGATTATCTGTTGTATTTAACATGAACTCAGCTTTAAGGATATAAAGCTGCCTTAAAATTACCCAGGAAATATGTTTAATAATCTATAAGTTCTGTTCAAGTACAGTGATCTCGCACAGGATTTTCAAACACTCAAATGCAGCCTAGTAGATCCTGCTTAAATATCCTGTTTCATAATACATATATTAACATGTCCGTAACTCTTGTCACGCTAAATGCATCCAATGTGACTCTAACCTAACAACACTCGTCTTATTTTGCATGTATATTAAGATGAATAGCATAAATACTGTTCTATCAGTATATCAATGTACCAATCAGCATACATGGTATACCAATGCTATAAGCATAATCTACTGTTGTTACACTTTTTTCATTCTTGTAGATCAGTCTATGGATTGCACAACCCATGTATTATAATTCATATGCCTGTGACTGATATTTATACATCAAAAGCAAAAGTTGACTGCTTGGGCAATGCAATAGAAACACTAACAGTATGCATATATGCATTACCATTCCAACCTTGGATTTGCATAGAAAAACATGACAGGGGTGTTTGTCACAGCAACAAATAAGAAAAAGCTCAAAAAAGCCGCATATTTTGCTTCATTTCCTATCATGTTATTGGCTCATTCAGTGGAAGAAATGCGTTTTCAAACAATGAGCAACTGTTTCCCTACATATGAAAGGAGGCTATGACTATATAAAAATACACCTTGTAGCTTTACTTTCATTTCTGTCTAGATGGCAGCAAAATGTCTAGAAAGGTACATGTATATAAACTTATTATTTTTGTAGCAGTCTTGTACAAATTTATTTTATGATTAGAAAAACAAACAAACAATAAAATAACATAGTATAAAATGGAACCGTCAGAAACCACTTGGTACCATACAGATATAAAAGTAAATTATTAATTGTTAATTAATTACCATGAACTGCTATCCAATCATTGAGATCCTCTCCAGGAGGTAGTTTGACAACTTCCTTCAAGTCAATACCAGAACTTAAAGATGCATTAGCTTGCTTATGTAAGTTGAACTTCATTGTACCCGGCTCAAATCGCTTCTTTGGACGAAATGTCTGAAATAAAGAAAATGAAACCATGAAACTCATTTTATCTTTAAATTTAGCCTGTGTATCGATTTGCAGAGATTAAACATTAGTACATTACTGTCCTACTTATTTTTTGGGATGTAATATGTCGATGTCATATATGACGAAACAGTACAATAACCATTTCCTTCATCTGAGACAACAAAATTTAATCTGTTGTACATTTACCTGGGTTCCATACCAAAAAGCAAAGAAAACTAATCTTTTTTATATAAATTTATTCTATCAGGGGCAAGATATTTATAGTCTGGACAGTGCTCAATTGTTGTTTGAGGTCTAGTGACAAATTTAAGGTTATTTGATTCATATGACGGCATGCCAGTCCAATGGGTGATGGAAAGCACCCACAATACCATTGGCAACTAACAAAGAAAAGACAGGGCAATCACAAGAGTGAAGACACAACACCAAGACATCACAAATAGGTCAACTATCTTTTGTACCTTGTACATGTAGCTCTGTAAGCACCAGAGTTAAGAAACAATAACCTCAAAATAAAAGCACCATAAAACCAATACCCAGATTGATTTAAAAAACAACTGTGTACAAAGTTTGTAAGTAGCTTGTCTTTGGAAAGAGTGAAAAAAAACAAAACAACCCAACAATATGATACTAGATATGAACAACTGTAACACTTTGCAGTGTAACATTAAGGTCCAATTTGACACCAATATATTTGGTTCTTGTGACAGCAATCTTTTTACATATCGTCTGATATCCCCACTAAAATGGATCACATGATCAATCAGATGGCTGTTAGCGAGAGAATAGTAAAGAAAAGATTTAACATGTCATGTAATTTTTTTTCAAAATAGCATCATTTATTTTGAAAACTTATCTGAGACACAGGAGAATAACAATGCATCCAAATGCATTGTGAAAACAAATCAGATTACAATTAATATATCATATCTATAAGCTTACTCCATGAATCTGATTAACTCTTTGATTTAAGCAAATTGTACCTCTCTCCAATTAATCCTTCCCATTATTAATAAAGTGTATGGCCTGACCCAGTTATAACCATCATCCATGATCCATCTCGTTTTCTTCATTGAACATTTGTGGATTAGATTCATTCATAAAACGACTACTTAACAGTTAACCTCCACATTCATGTTTAAACCAGTCATTTCCCAACAGGATGGGGCCAGGGGGCAATTTGTCTCAAAAGCCACATACCCTGTCCCTTGCACCAAATGCTTGCCATGGAATTTAATTAGCACTGAGTGGAGTGCATATTTTATGTATTGAAATCACTGGGGAAATTTCATGAAAGAGCCTGGAGTGCTTTAGTTCAATGTGACGGAGGCCACATGAGTTAAATATTATTTGTGGCACATTATGGCACAACTTCGTATTTGTGTCGACTTAAAATACAATTCATTCAGATACATATTTAGCATTGTATTTAAAAAATTGATTTATTTTAATCACTGTGGCATTGGTGAAGGAATTTTGATTTTATGCCCTGGTTGAGAAATCTAACCAGACTTGCATGCAAATACATCGATTCAAGTACCCGTTCAGGACTAGGTCAGCTGTGATAACCCTGTCCGTTGTAGTTTTGAGAATCTTTGTGTACCTGATTCCCATGGTCCTTTGGTGGCAAAACAGATTCTGACCTTGGGGCTATACTTTATGCCAGATGGTTGTGAACCAACAAAGGCCCGTGGGAATTAGGTAAGCAGGCGGTATGACTACCAGATCTTCGATAGCTGGCTGCTAAAGAAAGATTTTGACTTTTTATGCAGGCGTAAGTGATGAATGCAGGTAAAGAGATAAAAAGATGAAAGTTTTAGGTATATCAACAGATGATTTTCTAATTGATTCTGTTTAAAAACATTTACTTTCTGAGTAGTTTGGGTAATAATAAAAAAACCTCAATCCACAAGACGTTTTTTGAAAAAACTGTGCCGTCAGTATGGCATACGCTATAAAATGACGGTACTATTCAAGACTAGACCAACAGTCTAGTACAGTGAATAGGTCTAGGTCCTAGCAACTTCCTTATTCGAATAAACACATTCTCTTGCTGTTGACCGAGAATTGTTGAGTTATACAACGAAGGCACGTCCAGAAATCCAGAACTAATAAAACGTAGTATTATTAACACTCAGCAAAGTATTATACAAGTGTGAAGAAATGTCCACAATCCACACTTATTTTCATCAGTTAAAATGATGATCAGTGAGTCATAGGTTACGGGCTGGACAATACAATCCATACCCTTAGCGGCGTAAGTGGGCTGTTCACGTTTATATTTCACCAGTAAGTGCCTTGGCCTTAAAAGTAAATACGCAGTGCATATCTATTTAACTTTGTTACCTTGTCTCTTGAAAAGAACTGGGAGAACCCAGCCCGAGGTCCGCGCATTGCCATTTTCTTATGTCATCTGCACTGCGCATGCGTTTGGTGTAAACACAGGCAGATTATTATTTTCGTAAGCTTGGAAAATACTAAATATGCACAAAATGTCAACGCTCAGTATTTGCTTTTCGAGCATAATATTCATAGAACCAGTAAGCTTCAGAGCTTTACTGGTAGTAACAATCGATACACTTTTAATAATACGCAAGTACTGCTGAGCAAAATCTTCCTTTTTCTGCATGTCCATCTGTCCGCTAGTCGGCTGGTATGTTCGTGAAGTCGCCGCGGTGTGGAAATTTGTTTCTTGTATAAGAATTAGACCGTGCCACGTGAGCTTGCTTAATCTGAGTCTTTTATGAGTCTTGGGCACATTGATCAGTATGGGTTTCATTTAGTGTCCGTATTGTTTTGGTGAGTATGACCACACATGTCAATATGGAGCTTTTCTTTCAACACGTAAGACTGCCACTGACAGTTCATTCACAATCCCAAAGCATAATAAGGGCCTACAATGCTGGTACCTGGCAGCCTGGATGAAACTAAATGCCCGTAAAGCATGTGCTATATAATATCGGACCCTGGAGTTAGGGCCTAACTAGATGCAGACTAGCCCGAACATTGGGCTTATATGTATGCCTTTTTTAAATAATTCGAACATTCGACTGGCAAGCACGTTAAGGATAATGGTAGTCCTATTAAATAGGCCGTAAGCGCTTGATATTTATCATTTATATTGACACTACCTCGACGTCCTTATCTGCTATACAATTTCTGTATCAGGTTTTTACTCAAAACACTTTGCACGCCGTTAAAACAAAACTACAGAAATAATTTACCGCTTTACTCACTTTAAACTGCCAAGCTGTGAAGACAACGTATTTAGCAATCAATTTCTATCTTCTACATTGTATTTTTTAGTTAGTTCCGCAGACTCCTAAATTGAAAAAAAAAAAAAATACAGGTTCAGTTGTTTTTTCCATTCGAATATGGCTCCTTTTTCAGGTATCCGGACGTATATTGACCTATTTAGTACAACAACCCGCTGTGTATATTGGCTTTGCTGCAGCGGATGACGTATCCACATGCAGTATTAATTATAGCTGATGTCCAGCTGTGTTCTTTAACACGGTATTAAATCATCAATGATTATGTTTTGAACAAAGACAGTTTTCTTTCAAGCTGAACCAATAATAAATAAGAGCATATTTTTTATTATTACGTGTTTTCGGCAGTTTCACACCGCAGAGATTTCCTGATGCTACGTTACCGTAACAGACTTATTTCAGTTATTTGTACATGTAATTTATTCTCATGTCAGTATTTCTTTTATTGAAATATAGCGATGATCATAGTAAAAAAGAAAAATGAAGAAAATAAACGTGATTGATGGTCCGCAAAACCTATCACAAATCCACCAAGGACACTTTACGCCAGTCCGTCAGCGATATACATAAATGCGATGTATAAAATGATTGTCCATTATCTACCTACGTAATTTAAAATGACGAAACTGTTTGCATTCATGGACAGGAGATTAAAGTTAAGATTATTTACATACTGTTTTTACATTATGATTTGTTTTTAAAACAGAACTGTGATCATAATTTCTTATTAAATGCACAGATTATGATCAACTGGGACCGCTATAGGCAAAGTGCTTTGAGTAATCTCCAACTCATTCACGAGTTGTCTAATTTGGGAGACCTTTATGTAAAATATCAACGATCGTTCGAAAAGACAGACAAAATTGGAAGTTTGCAAAATGAATGAGAT